>VZUI01079708.1:0-149621 GCA_013401135.1 Cettia cetti
CGGGGGGGAGCCGGTGTCGGCGGGAGCGGGGCGAGGCCGGCGGGGGCGGGCGCTGCCGGGGCGGGCTCCATCCCTCCGGAAGTCTCTCCCGCTCTCTCCTTTCTCCTCCTTTCCCCCGACAACATGGCCGCGAAGTCGGACGGCGGCGGCGGCGGCCCGGCGCACACACACACAGACGGGCGGGCAGGCTGCCTCGCACACCGCGAGGGGAGGAGCCGGGGCGGCCCGAAGCCGCGGCATGGAGCCGCCGCGGCAGCACCGCCGGGATCCGGCGGAGCCGCGAGCCCCCGCCGGGAGCGCGGGGAAGTTTAGCTGGAAGGAGGAACTGCGGGGAGCGGCGCGGCTTCGCGCCTGCGAGGGAGCTGGAGGGGCCTGGCTGGGGTCGGAGAGGGGGAGAGAGAAGGGGAATGGGGGAGAGATTTAAAAAAAAAAAAAAATCAACAAAACACCCGCAGAAAACCAGGCATCTATAATCTGTAAATTAATTGGCAAAGCCAGCTCGTGCGTGTGGACAAACCTGCCTGCACGGACATGGCGAGGCCAGAGCTCCGGGTCAGCTGCGCTGGGAGATGCAGGATGGCAGGGAAGGTCAGAGCAGAGTCAGGCCCGGGCAGCACGGGAGGGCTGGATGGAAAAGGCCCTGGTGAGGTCTGGATCCAGGGGAGCGCCCCGCTCTCCCGCTGGGATGATGACCCTTCCCTCTTGCCCTGTGATGGGCAGTGGCACAGCTCACCTGCGCGCATCAGTCATCTAGGGGCATCCCAGAGCCCATCCCACTGCCCCACCAACCCAGGGGCAAGCCAAGCACAAGTCCCAGGATGCCCATACACTGAAGTAGAAAGGGGCCCACTGCTCCCTCCATCCCCTGAATGAGATTATTCTCTACCCAGAATGACCCTTTCATATCTGCTTTCTTAACAGTAACCAATATCTTATGAGTTTTCACATCCATTTTATATTTATAATACTCCAAATATTTATACCCACAACTTGTACGAACAAACAAGTGCATACATTGGTTTTGCAAAGACAAGACCAAAGCCATCTTCATTTTTACTTCAGTCTTCCACAAAACCAATCACTCCCTGAACTTCCCTGCATGCCAGCAAGCCTTGAGGACTTGGTGAGGTTTGAAATGACCCCTTTTTTGGTGAGGTCCCATCTCCACAGCCATGTCCCAGCCCCCAGAGACTCAACACAGCTGGTCACAGCAGCCAGCTCTGCCACCACAGACAAGGCTCCAATGAACCCTCTGGCAGAAACATCTTTATAGGCTTCCTGAGAATTAAGAAACAAATCTAAGATTATAAATTACATCACTAGCTGAGAAGCTACTATAATCCACTTTTTTTTTTCTTTCCTAAGGGGTACACAGCTGTTTAATAAGAGCTATTGTGTTAAAAATATTGCTGAGGAAAAGCTGTGGGACTCTTATCAGTGGAAGTCAAACATGACAGGGTTCATCTTAACTTGGGCTTAACAAGATTCACATTTTCATCATGTGTCTTGTGGCCCCCAAAGGGAAGGATCTCAGACAAGGCTGTGCTGCTGACAGTCCACGCTCCCAAAGCACTGCTCCTCTCCCTGCCAGGGCAGGCAGGTGCACAAAGCATTTCCTTTCTTGCATCTCGCTTTTCACCACTGACTCAAACTGTTCTGGCCCTCCAGTTTTAAAATATCATGAGCTGGGCCCCTCTCTTCGCTGTTTCTTTTTTTAGCGTCATTGTTGGTTATAAAGGCCCCATTCAAAATCATAATTTGTGGCCAATACTTTAGACCAACATGGGAGGTGGAGTCACACTTTCAAAACATTTTTTGAGATGCAGGTATAGAGAGGGGTTTTTTTAAAAAAAAAATTTAATAAAATTAAAAGCTTGCTCTGTCACCTAATCACTTACATTCAATATCTTGCCTATTTTCAGTACATTGAACTTCGACCATTAAACTCAATTTACTAAAAGCACTGGGATGTGCAAAAGGTGGCAGCAGTTCTGTTTCCTGTTCTCAGAGAATCTTTTGGCTGCCAGCTGGTCACCCCTGCACCAAAGCAGTCTGCAAAAGGCCAAGGGCTCTTACCCAACAGAAAGAAAAATCACTTCCCAGGTATAAGCACCTTCCCTTTCTTAAAGCAAACCCTTTTCAGTTCTTCAGAAACTAGCAAAAGATGCACAGAACAGATCCTGAAAAGGCTTTCAGAACTCATTCCAGCAAAGAGGTGGGAGATCCTTCATCACCAAGCAAACCTGCTGTCCCCATGACATGCAACAGCAGAGGTAATCCATCTCCTCAGGAATTGCATGTTTGGCACCTGGAGCTCCCCAAGCACCCTGTGCCCTCAGGTCTGTGACAGAGTTTGTGAATGAAGCGGCTTTTTGCCGTCAGTTTCAAACAGCTTTCTGCAGTCAGTTTCAAAGCCCCAAGGATGCACCAGAGTGTCACCACTGCGGACAGCCAGCCCACGCTCCACCGGAGCCCCGAGCCGGACACACAGCTGTCACCACAGCTGGAGGGACAGCGCTTTGCCCAGCTGTGTCCCCAGGGACAGCCCTGCTGCCCGCAGCCACACCAGGCTGCACACAGCCTGGACACACACCAGTGCAGCAGGAGCTGGGCTGCTCACCCAGACCTGCCCTGCAGGAGCAGAGGGCTGAGGGTGTCGGGGGAGCAGGAGCTGGGCTGCCCACCCACAGCTGGCCCTCTCACCCACACCTGGCCTGCAGGAGCAGAGGGCTGAGGGTGTCACTGGGGTAGGAGCTGGGCTGCTCACCCACACCTGCCCTGCAGGAGCAGAGGGCTGCGGGTGTAGCCGTGCCCCCGGTGCCCAGCACCCTCTGCAAGGCCCCAGCTTGAGGGTGAGGGTGAGCACCGGGCTGTCCCAGCTCCGCACAGCGCAGGGTTCATTTACCCCAACTGCCAGGAATAGAAAGCTCAGCTGCCCTCGGCGTGACCTGTTTTACAGTTATAGTGGAAAATACAACTGCGGTTCCCAGCACCTGCAACAGCTCAGAACGGGGATAATAATAAGATCAGCAAGGCCTGCTGGCCCCGCAGCCGGCTGCAGAGGGGAGTGCTGCCTCAGCACGGGGCAGGCTTCGGTTCTGCCGCCGTTCCAGCAGCCCTGCCCTGCCCTGTGCCTGCCCCTGCCCCTGCCCGGCCTGCTCGACAAGCCCGGGACCGGCCTCCCGCCCGGCTTCTTCTCCTGGGTGCCTTGCCGGGTTGTCCCCGTTTGGGGTTAGAGGAGAAGCAGTGCTGCCGGAGTGTCCCTCTGGTGAAGACACAAATGCCTAGACCCCTCTGGTGGCTGCTGTGGCCGAGGCATGGGTGGACTCACAAGCTGAAAACGCTGCGCAGCTGTTGGAGCTGCTGGGGTTGCGGCAAAGCAGTCAAACTTCCCAGTTCCTTCATCAAGTTCAGCAGCAAACAGCAGAAAAGGGAGTTTGAAGCAAGGAAGGGACATCCCAGCCTCATCCCTTCTCTTTCAAACCAACCTACAGCCCTTGATAATCTCCTTACCCAAAGTACGTTTGTAATCTGTGTGCAAAGGAACCTAAAAGGGCATGTGTAGTGCTCCAAAGGCTGGGGTGCAGCTGCCACCACCTGCCCCAATGTCCCTATTCCTGAAGGACAGGAGATGAGACTGTCCTTGGTGGGTCAGCTAAGACAGGCTGAGGCCAGCAGTCCTCAGCCACAGAGGCAAAAGTTAACTGAACTGCACCCCTTGTGAGACAGCACGGACACCTTTTCTGCTGAGAAACACTCCATTTTATCCAAAGAAAAGCTTATTTTTTCCCCCAAAACAAGAGTAATGAAATCACAGTTTTCTATCCAGAAAATGTTAATGGAAAATTTGTGCCCAGCTATGAATACAGATTGGAGATATTTGGATTTCTGAGGAAAGGAAGGTCAAGTCATTTTCACAGTGTGAAAAATGAAGCTAACAGAGTTCATATTTCTCTGTGAAGCAATGATTGATTTTTCTTTCTGTGCCTCATTCATACAGCACTAAACATGTATAGAGAACAAACTTATACCTTAGATAAAGCACACAGATTACATTAATACATTGAAAATTAAGTTAATATTAGCATCTGTTTGAAGGTAGGTACAAGAACATTTAGCACAACTCTGTGAGCACAGGCAGGAATTGGCATAAATCTTACGTGTCTTAAAGCTGCTATATCACAAAAAAATCATCATTGAGATGTGCATACATAAAGTAGGAACCCATCATGTTCTGCCTCTATGGCTAAATTTCCTCTTTGGTAGTACATTAGGAATTTAGTTACTGAAATCATGTTGTTACTCAATTTCAAGTGTGTATGTATAGGCAATCTTTATTTTCTCACCATCTTAATTGTAATTATCAACTCTGTGCTGCCTGAGTGATTCATTTAACTGTGCAGAACTATTCTTATTAGAGTTGCTACTCCTATTTTATGAAACAAGATTCATTTAAACCAATAATCACTTCTAGAAATATATTGACAGTGTATTTCTACTGTAAGAAGGGGGAATGCTTTCATGCCCTGTTGAATAATCCTTCCTTCAGTAAGTTTCTCCAGACTCCTTCAGGAAACATGGCATTTTGGCATTTTTGTTATAGTGGAGTTCATAATAGCAAGCTCCTGCATATTTTATATTATGATTTATCCACATCTACCTGCCAGGACACACTGAGTTTCCCCATGCTCTGATCCTATAAGGCTCACAGTGGATATTATAAGGCTCACAGTGGATATTATAAGGTCCCACAATGATTGGATGTGAATTTGCCATAGGGGTTTTCAACTCCTCCTTTTGGTACCTCTCTGTTTCTTGACCACATGCCACCAAAAGCCCCAGGAATGCCATTCAGTGATAAGGATGTCCTCCCTGACACAGGTTGCAAACTGATGCTTTCAAGAGATGCACATTGATAACTCAGCAGTCGTGCTAGAAGTGTTGTGGTGCTTAGACTGTGACAGTGTCACCCTACCTGACCAAGGCACAGCTCCACTTGGTGTTTTGCCTCTGTCAGAAAAATGAAGGGGGAAAAAGGCAACAACAATAAGATTCCTGTTTATTACTGTCAAACAGCACATTAGCCAGGCAGCTCTTAAAACACTGTCAGGATAGTCTAAACTTTCAAAAGCAGGCAAGATAGAGACTGTGGTCAAAAGCTCCAATAGAGTAACTTCAGAAACAAGTAAGCAAAAAGATCTGCTGGGAAACAGATGCAAATCAGCTGTGAAAAGCAAAAGGAACAATCACAAAACTAGGAATTTGGAGGCCACCATCGGCCAAAAGTACAGAGGCTTTATGAAAAAAATCAAAACCAACTTGACTTTCAAGTAGCTATTTCATTAAATAATTAGAATCATCAGTTTGATCTTTCTCTGCCATCCATCCCTCACCCTTTTTGTTTCTTTTTTTTTTCTTGTTTTGGCGTTTATGACTAATGCTTTGTTTTGCAGGATTTCAAGCAGCTGGCTATCTTCTTCTAAGATTTAAGGAACAAAACTTTATGTCATGCTTACCAACTGATTGTGAACAATGGGTCATAGGGAGTAGTTGAAGAGTTGGCCATGTGTTGCAATCCTTCCCTTTAACCAAACCAATTGCTTGGAGCTTTAACATGGCTCTCACCCTCTCCTAGCCTGGCACACAGAAACTATCCCTATAGTAGCTTTCACCAGTTGCATGACCTTATGTTCCTTATGAGTGGAACTAAAGGTCACACACAGTGTAAAACAAAACTACCAAACCAACTTTGAAACACAAATACAGCCAGAAAAATCGAAGTGCAAAAGCATAGTAAAAAGGCTTTTCACATCAAGTTTCCTTCTCTCTGCCATGTTGCTTTCAAAAGGCAGGAGCACTTTACAGCAATGATGTCTATACATAAGCTGCTGAAGTACTGTCTTGTCTTCAGTGATTTTTATGATGATATTCTCTAATGCACTTTACAGAAACGTAACACTAGGCAAAGCTTCCTTTTTATGAAGGAAACAAAAAGAATAATATATGGCACATAGCATTAGCACAGAGGTGGAATATCAGACAACAAAAGCTGATCTTGTTTCCTTTCTCTTTCCTCCCTCTCTTCTTTTATCCTGATAAGATCATTCTGTTATGTTCATCCCTTTCAACCTCAATTTTCTGGTCACCCTATGTTAGGAAAATAAGACTTTCCTGTCTTCTACTAACATTAGAACAAGTTATCTCTAACAAACATGTTCAGAGCAGATCTTGTAGCTGTTCAGGATTAACCATGAAGGACCAACATACTTCAAGCAATAACTTGGGTATTTGTCTAGATGTTTAGTACCAAACAAAGGAATTTGATGATAAATACAAAGCACTAAAAAGTGCAAATACTATCCACATATGTAAAATAGTCCATGTGTACAGTGGAGAGGGCAAACAAAACTCAGACTCATAAGAAGAGGCTTTTCCCCCAAGAAGAGGTCAATAAATACTGTGTCTTTTCTAGTAAAAAAAAAAAAAAAAAAATCAATAAATTATGTCAAATTAATTGCAGGATCCTTGTGTTTTCACAAACACATCCCAGTGAAGGTACCTGCTGTTTTTGTTCACAAATTTCATCAATTTCCCAATGTTTTGGAGCATTTTACAGGTGCATTGAGGGGGCGGAGGGGAGGCAATAGACTTGAGTCAGTTGCGAGAAAAGCAGAGGTGTCAGCTTTCCGTGGGCAGACACAGCCAGTCCTCCGAGCACTTCAGCCATTAATGGATAGATCCTGTACACACGCTACATCCTAGTTTGCCATGATGTGACAAATATTATGGTATAGAATACTCCTTTAGGCTCTCTGCCCACATATCCATTTGACAAACTCAAACACTGCGTGACCAGCTGTGGGTGTGTGTGTTCGTACCCTCCCAGCCTCTTAGAAGAAACAAAAGCCAGTTCTGACTTAAGAAGATATTCAGGCCCACTTAGAAGACAAGAGCAGAGAACTCCCCATTTGCACTCCTTCTGAGCCCTGGAGGACCTGGTGCAACTTTCAGTACAGAAATAACATCAGGATTAGAGCATCTGAGATGTTTCTTCAAAGGCCTTCGAGAGGTCTTGGAAAGGTTCTGCTCAGAACAGTGCAAGACCATTGCAGCAATTTCTTTTCATTCAAGAGATGAATGTCTGGCATATTTATTTCATAAAGTGAGAACCAGTATCCCAAACAAATAGCTAGAATGAGTATTATTCATTTTTTTTTTCCTGGCAACCAGCTTAAACGACCGTGTCTTGCTTTTCTGGGAAACCTGCCAGGTGAGCTTTGAAAGGATTGCAGTGCTGACGGCAGAGTCTGGAGGGCTCGTTCCATGTGCTAACCAGAGGTCTGCTAAAATAATCAGGAGGAGGAGGCAAGGCCTTCATCCTGCACAAGAGAAGAGGGCTGGAGCATAATGGCATTGCCGTGGGGAAACCAAGAAGGCTGTTAAGCTCACTGGGGCATGGACTGTCTTTTACCATGTGTTTGCACAGCTCTAGCACTGAGGCACCCCAGAGTAAAGTCTTTAAAAGTGGTTAAATGACTTATGCTCTTAAAATCTATTTCCAAAACTGAGTAGTATAACTTCCATTTACTCCCCTCGTTGGGTCTGGGGTGCAATTCCACTCCCACTTGCCTTTTTTTTTTTCCTCATTCCTGATGAAAAAATTCCTTCCTAGTCATTTACCTGGTTCACTTGTGACTCTGCTGCTTACAGGGACTGTGCATCATGAAATTACCTCCACAACTAGAAGAGGGGGGTGGCACCAAGAGATGTTTTATCATTTTGTGATGTCACCACATTTATTGAAAATTAAATTTTGAGGAAAAAAAGCAAATAACCAAACAGAATTCTTAAATCAGAATTAATCCAAGCTACATAATGAAGAGCTGCCAAGCGAAAAATTTGCTACCGTGACTTACATATTGAACTGATTTAAATGACCTAATTTAGGAAAATGCATTTTAGAATGTCATTCTGTCAGTGTGGAAAACTTGTGCTGTAAGAGTCAGTAATCATCATCTTTCTGATAGTATTAATGTGAATTTTCCTATTATATAGTATAGATTATTAGCTGTTTCATCCCTAAGGAGAACACTGATATTGACAAAGGGAGAATCTCACATTGAGAGGAAAAGCCACACTTGGCAAGGAGTTTAAAAGCAGAATAGTATTTATGTAAATATAATGAGAAGATTATAGCTGATCTCCTTGACGTTATTCTTCCATCAAATGATGGAAACATTAGAAATGCATCTGAACTATGCTAAAAGAGCCAAACATTGAAAGAAAACCTTACAGCCAGCTACACTGAGGCAACACCTGAAAAGCCTGTTGTCCACCCTGTTAGGAATAGATAACTCTTTGTACATTGCAGGTTACTAAAACCAAACAGAGTTTGTTACAGGTAACAGTGCACATCACCAAGGAGCAGCTGGTGGAAGAATTCACCTAAATGATCACAGACCTTTACATTGCTTGCTCACTCTGTTTGAATTTTAAAGACCCAGAAATAAAAAATTGACACCAGTGATGTATTTCTCTAATGCAACTGAAACATGGTATTCATGAGGATACCATATTTATGTGGTTTTTAAAAGGTAGAAGAACAATATTGCACCCAGTTACAAAAGCAATGGTCATACTTGCAGATTAGTTTCAGGCTCCTAGTAGACACCAAAAAAAAAAAGTCAGTCAAGTGCAGAACTGCCAACTACCAGCATAAGGGTATTAAAAAGAGAGAACAATATTTGTCACCCCAAATGCAACCTTAAAATTGCATAACAGATCATTGTCAGGAGGGAAAAAAAGACAACCAGAGACCAACATAATCAAGAGACTGATTATTTGACTGAGGAAAAAATTAGTATACTATGCATAGAGAGGTTTCTTTTTGGATTACAGTGACAAATGCTTCCTGATCTTTCTAAGACCTGCACACATTTGCTGATGGTTCATTCAAAAGCCCTTACAAGAGGCAAAGATTTTCTTAAGTAGGTGCTTGAAACCACATTGGCATTTTTAGAGGAAAATCAAAACAGTTCCTTTGGTCCTGCTTTGTGAATGTAGTTTCAAGCATAAAAGTTTTAAAAATTAGAGCAGGAGCCTTTGGGAAGGTTCCACACAAAAGGCACAACACAGTAAGCAGATGCAGGTAACTAAAAAAAATTAAAGCATGCTAGGGTCAGGACAGTTGCTGTAGTTTTCTTCATGTTATTTTAAAAAATCTTTATTTATTTTAGATATTTTTCCTGATAAAAGTACTTTAATTTCTGAAATCCAGTTTTCTCACATACATTTCCTGATAACTGGGTCCCATTTTCCTCTGTCACAATAAAGAATTCTTGGAACGTATTTTAAAATTAGTTATGCTAACCTGTACTTCAAGTCACGATGTTAAATGATAGATACCCCATTAGAAGGAACAAGTTGGAGTCATTGAATCCTTTATACAACATTTCTGTAAAAATTTAAACATCATTTTGAGAAGCAGAAAACGTACCAGTCCAGTGATATCTGTCATTACTCATTTTTCATACACTCGACGTGATTATTCATTACTCAGAAGTGACATAGTTAAATGCTAACTCTTGCTAAAATATTGATCATAATATGTGGGGGCATATAATTTATCTGAATCAAGTGAAATATGTTTTCCTCAGCAAGATGATGAAAGCTTGTCTCATTACAGCATCATTTCTACTGAAGTTTCCACCATTAGTTAGTTTAATGACTCTGTGAACATTTTAATTGAGAAGATCCCTGTGTAAGTTGCTCATTCAAGACACATGGATGGGTTTAGATTTGAGAATGAGGGAAATGTGCAGTCAGCTGTGCTCAGCCTGAGAGGGCAGGCAGAAGGCAGAGAACCAAACCAACAACAACAAAATACCCAGATCAGGAGGAGCAGGAGAATTTGGAGAGGAAAAGGCAAGGTGTTGCAAGCCAGGAGATGTTAAAGGATGCAATTTGCAAGTAAGAATACTCAGGCTGGCAACGTGCTGTACAAATATGTGTTTGCTTAAATTGCTCTCACCCCCTGAATAAAAAAATTACACTGAGGCCAGTGGAAAACTACACTGCCCTTTGAAAGGCAAACCTGATAAGAAAAGGTAAACGTGGCTATGACCAGCCCTGGTTTCACTCTGAATATGTATTTCACAAAGGAGAACAAATTAACCCACCCTCTTGCATCATCCCCTGCCTGCACATGATTCACACACTCAAAGGAAAAGGAGTAAATCACTATTTAGTATCAGCTGCATGTAGCTGGTGAGCTGATCTGTTCCAGTGGTGCTCTGCTGTCCTCTGTGGGGACATGAGCTGGCTCTTTAGACTTCCATGAAGTCTGGTATTGCTGTCAGGAGTGTCACACCAAAGTGTTGACACCAAAATAACTTGTGGCTGTCTTGTCCTTGTGACTGACAAATTCTACTCCTGTAGACTGTGTTCCTTCTGTGTAAGTGGAAGCGGGGTCATTCCCACCTGTACATGCACCCCTCTGAAAATAGAGAAATCTAGGAGGGAAATGGATACAAGTAATGCCCTTATCTAATCAGAAAAACAGCCTGGGAATGGTGAAAGATTTTATTTCTAACTCTTAGCTACTGAAACAAAAGCTGAGAAGAGCTTGAGTGATTTGCCTGAAATCACAAAGTTCTACATATTTCAGTCTGAATGTCAGATCAAGCAACAGGGCAAGAAGAAAAAGCCCCAGTTGTGCCAGGAGAGGTTTTAGAATGGGTATTGGGAAAGATTTCTTCACTGAAAGGGCTGACAAGCATTGAACAGGCTGCCCAGGGAGGTGCTGGAGTCACTGGAGGTATTTACAAGATGTGTAGAGCTGGGCCTTGGGGACATGGTTTAGTGATGGGTTTGGCAGTGTTTGGGTAACATTTGGACTCCATGATCCTAAAGGTCTTTTCCAACCTAAACAAATCTATGGTTCAGCTATGTGGAAGCGTTGCTACCACACTGCAGCTCGCATTTATGAATAGAAAGAGCAGAGAAAGCACAGCAGTTTAAAAATGTCATTTCTATTAGGAAAAAATGCAGGAGGATGCATATCTGAATATTTCTCAGAATGCTGTTTTATTAAATACATCTAAACCTGGAAATCCTAAGCCTAGAAAAGAAGAAAAAAAATTAAACTTATAGAATTCCTTCTAAACAATCACACATTCTACATAAATAAAATGAAGTGTTTGACATAAACACTTCATAAGCAAGATGATTTACATTATTTACACTTTGTTTCTGATTATTTGATATAAAAATATACAAGCCTGAATTAATTTCTAACTTGTTCTCTAGAACCTTTGCTGAACTTCTCTATGAAATCATGCACGTGCAGGATCAAAACAGAGAGATGGGAAGTAGAACGTGCTTCATTATGGCAAGTACAGCTCATATCCTCCTCCACAACACAATTTATTAGTATCTAATAGAATTGTAATGTTTCTCATTCTACATTTTTACAGCTGCATCAAAATATTAAAGTGTGAATTGCAATTAAACTCACACGGTGCTCTTAGCATAATTTCCCTTGTATTAATACTTAGCAAACCAAGTTATTGGCGTAATATTACTCTTGATACTGGTTGTCATAAAGGGATAAAGCCTCCAAATAGTATTAAAGTATATTTTACTGGAGAGAGAGCAGCAGTACAAAAACCCATTATGCTATGGAGTTGTTAATTTCTGTGGAAGGGGGTGGGGTGGGGAGAGAAAGGCTTTTGACTCCTTAAATTATAGTTTGCTGGTTAGTACATCAACTCACTTTAATCTCACTAAACAGGTAATTTACTTCCTTTCTGAAAGCACCCATGTGCAAGGAAATGCTAGTGCACTCCAGGGATGATTCTCAGATTGATTGCTTGGCTCTAGTCACCAATAATGGTATGATTTCTGCTAAGCTCCATTTTAAATGTACCTGAAATATTTAAAGATTTTTAGAGGGGTAATAACGGAGAGGCAATATTTGTTTCCAGTAACCTCAATTTGTGTGTGTGTGGTCAGCTTGACTAAAGAATTTTGAATCAGAAGGGCTGAACTACTACTTGCAAATTTCTATAGGTACATTGACTTGGGATAGAACAATTGCAGGTTTGATATTCCTGCTTATGTTATCCCTTAGGAAATTTGGAAGTTATTTTGTATTTCCCAGCTGCTCCTTAGATTTGTAGTTGGCTGTAGCTTTTTGTGGTTTTTAGTTTGGAACTGAACTCTGCAAAAATGTGCTCATGGGAGAAATGGAGAGCTTCAGTATTTTCTTATGGAGGGAAAAAAGAGGCTGAATTAAATGCCATTAAGTAGACATGACTTTGATAAAATTGTCTGGGCTGGATTGTTCTATAAAAGCATCTGGAAGTAGAACTTGAATGTCAAGAATTACCTTTTTCCTGCTTCATTTAGGAACACACCAGGTAAAACAAACTTTTTCATATTCTAAGTGCTGACCCATAGTGTCTTTTGTAGGCTTAGGATTTCCAGGTTTGGATGCATTTAATAAAACAAATAAACAACATAAATTTATTTATTTTCCAGAAGTGGAGCTGCAGGATGGGCCAACATGTTTTGATCAGGCTGTGCCTGCTTACCCAGGGCTGGAAGCAATGAGGACTTGGCCATGCAGGCTGCAACCAAAAACCCAGTGAGGTTGTGCAGTCTTCCCTGTAAATCATGTCACGAAAACAAAAGACTATTTTATTAAGTTAACAATAAAATCCCAGTCTCAGGGTGATGCTGAAGGAGGTTTTGAAAGACTATCTTGACTTATTTCAGATGGGTTTGTGGTTTTGCAAACATCCAGTATGTGTTATTGATAAAGGACTTGGTTGCTTCTTTCCAACTTGCAAAGCTGTTTCTGTCAGTGGAGGTTTCTCTCCCTGACAGAGAGAAGCCCCTTTGCACCATGATTAAATAGCACAGGGTAGGAGAGGTGAATCTGAACAGACCCCCAGTTTCAGGTCTGTGCAGGGAACAAAATACAAATAAAACAAACCTTCCAAAAGTGCTGCAAGCTCCAGGCCTACCTTCCATTGATGTTAGATTGTTTTTAACAGATTTGGCTTCTGTCTGTGACAGTTACTGCTGATAGATCTGGGTAGGCTGAACATGAGGAGTCTGTATCACAGCCCACAGAATCAACACCGTGGTGTCTGGGATTTGCTGTGTCATTCATGAACTGCCAAGATAACTGCATCGTTGCAATGTGTCACACATCCCATATTTTGCCTCCCCTTTTCTTCTCCCTCCCTTATATTTTATCTCCCAGAAATGTAATCTCTCCTGCCTAAGCCACCAGCTACCAGAATAGACCAAAGTACTTGAATATGATGAAAAGGCCATTAATTGCCACCAGCCTGACCTCCCATCAGAGGCTGCCTCCCTCCTCACTCAGCATGGAGAGGTTAATCTCCAAACTCTGTGCTGCTGCACAATAATCACTTCTGAGCTGCAGCAGTGGTGACATCATTTTGCTCGTGAGGCTATGAGAACATGGTGAGCTAAGGACTACAAAAGTAGTATGGTGATAGTTTATTTTTTTAAAGAAATTGTTAAATCTTCAAGGGTCTAACCCAAAGTTTATTTAAATTCAGTAGAAATTTCAAATGTGGCCCCCAATATCTTCAGCACATCTTGGAAGGACCTTGGGCACCCAGGGCTGGGGCTAAGTTTACCCATCTAAGTTTGGCTGAAAGTAAAATTCTCCATTCCTTCTCCTCTATTCCTCGTGGCATGTTTCCTAACAGTATAATTTACAGAAAAATGATCAAAATATCATTAAGAAATGTCAGAACTCCCAGCCAAGCTCCTTTCAGACACAGAAGCAGTGTGCAGCAGGCATAATAAAGTCATGATTAGGAGTGTCCTTTAAATCACAGGAATGGGAGGCAGAGTAAGTAGATGTAAAGATATTTGTACTTCTGCACTACCCAGCAATAGCAGTAACTTCATCATTTCCCCCCTGTACATCCATGGGCAAACCTGTCCAGAAGCTGCTTCCCTGCTCAGCCTCACGTTGGGGTTAAGGAGAAGCAAAACAGCAGCAGCTGAACCACAGAGCATGAGAACAGAGGCTGATGGGATCCTGGACATTAGCAATGGACACAGTTACCTCAGAATTAGATGAGGAAAGGGCAAGAAGAAAGAGTCACAATACTAAAGAGTGTGTTCTGCACCACCAGTTCTCAGTCTTCTCCCAGCCCTGTTTTTCCTAACAAGCCCACACACACAAGCCAAGGCAGACATGCATGTGAGAAGTGATCCATTTGTCCCACAATAATGTTACTCTAATTAGCCATTTGTCTATGGCACTTAGAACTCCATCTGAAAAGAAAAATTCTTCATTGCCTGCTCTTTTCCTACAAAGAAATAACAGCATGGCCTCAATGGAAAGCACACTCAATGAATGAGTTAGGGTAACACCAGGAGCTTTGTGAAACAGTGTTTAATAGCAAGTCTGAGAGAAACTGAGAAGAGACTGTGTGCTGAGATAATCAAGCACATCTCTGTGTGCAGCACTCGGTTTGTGTTGACTGTTTCACGTTTTGAAGGAAAAACCCATGAGACAACAGAAAGGGCTGAGCCCTCAGAGCATTATTCCAGGGAGTTATTCCTGGCTCACTTTCAGAAAGGATACTCCCAGGGTGTATATTTCTATTCTAGGACACAAATATCTCATTTTGGATTCCTTTAGTCTTTTTAGAAACAATAGCTCACCTGTTATATTTGGCAGATTGTGCCAAGTCCTCTTCCCTGGGTAGACACCCTCTTTATTGTAAGGAGCCTATTCTTAGGTCCAGGTAAAATATTATGCCATCAATCTAGACATGAACTAAAGGAAAATATGTATGCATGAAGCATTTAATAAATATAACTCCTGTCCAGGATGCTGTGGAGTTCTAGATCTTAACTGTAGCTCCAGCCCAGGACCAGTGGATGGAGAGATGCAGAAGCTTCAGTTCACTTGTGGCAACATTGCCATGAGCATGCCTGTGTCACTGTCAGTCACAAAACAGGTACCCCAGGAGATTTTTGGACAAGGAAGCTCCTGATCCTCAGAAACTGTAAAGGAGAGGGATCAATCCTGTCAAAGGGTTCTCTGTGAGCCTGTTCCTTTCTCAAAACAAGCCCTTCAAATCCTAAATCCACCTATGTCTAGGTTGCCAGATTTGAAGCAGATACCAGATTGTTTTACTTCCTAAGTTTGGACATAGCAAACAAACAAAAAAAAACCCCAAACCAACCCAAAGCCACAAAGTGATACACATGGGAGATGTGAGCTTTTCTTAAAGCTGAAATGATTCTTTCATAAAACAAAATATTTCTGTTTGCCTCGTCCTGCTGTAAATGTAATCAGTGCCAAGAAGTACATTGGCTTTCCTAGCCTCATTTGTCCAGCTTAGTCATAAAATGGAAAAGAAGCCAAGGCCTGGATGCCAGCTAAAACTGTGGCAAAGCCACAGGTGAAGACTAGATCGTACTGTCCTTCTGCTGCAAGGAGTGAATAAAGGCACTGAAAAAAGATTTGACTTATAGACAAGGTGACAGCATTTCTGAAATAAAAGATTGGAATATTTTGGTGGTGACTTTTTTAGGGCTGTAAAGAAGACAAAATGCCCATTTAGCAGGGATGCGTGCCGGTGCTGTGGCTGCCGGCCCGCCCGGTGATAGCTACACTTGCATATCACTTCCAGTGCAGGTTTATTTCCAGACACTCCATGTTCTGGAGACATTTATCAAATGCTGCCAAACTAACGTTAACATCCACTCTGAACAAAGGAAGAGATTTAAATGTCGCTGCTGATCCGAGTTTTTCTCTCTCCTGCTCAGCAGACACGTCGCTTGTTCTGCCGGACTGTTTATTCCTGGCAAGCATGGAACAAATTCTTCTCAGCCTTGGAAAGCAAGCAGCTTGTAGTTATTAAGACAGAAAGAGAAGCAAAAGAAGAAAAGCGGGTCACTGAGATGTCAGGGAAAAAAATGAAATTTCTTGGGTGTCATGAAAAAAGAAACTACAACCCCACAAGATTGTCCCAAGTTTTGCTATAGAAAAGACAAGCAGGAAGGATCTTCAAAAGAAGGTAAGGATTACATTAAAGTGCTAATGCTGTGACTTCTGCCAGCTGCCAAGGGGGTGGCAAATCCAATAGCTCATGATCAGAAATAAAGAGCAATTGTAGCTGGGGAAAAGAAAATTGATGCCTTTAAATGTATAATCTTTAAATGTATAATCTTTAAATGTATAATCTTTAAATGTATACTTTCTTATGCTGGTGCCTCCCAGCAAAGAGCAGGAGCTGGACTGGTGGGTTTTCAATGTAAACTTATGGAACCCTGCTTAATTCCACTTTTATTTAATGCCTCTGTCCTTTATGTGGCATTAACTTTAATGTAATATTGAAGGCTTTGGGGTTTTTTTTTAATAGCGTCATAAGTGTAAATGTAATAGTTATATAACAATAACAATAAATCAAGAATGTACTAGAGTCACTGCAATAACTAATAATAACATTAAGACACAGTTTATGATGTATCTAAAGTTCAGTACCTTAGAGAGTTAATTAAGTCCTAAGTTAATTGGCAATGATCTTATTTCTAGACAGGAAATGTAGCCAATTAGCTTGTTTATGCTTAGACAAGTAACTGAGGTCATAACAAGACTTTTTGGGGTGTTATTGATTGATTTGTAATTTGTTAATTAATTTTGATTGACTTTACAAGTGTCCTGCTTAATTCTTTGCTTCTAGGGAGATGAAGCTCCTGACATGACTGGTGGCAGTGTAAGGTCACAGTCACCATTTTCACTGTAGGAAATGTGTAGTTTTCATGGCTCCACTTGTAAGATGCCACACTTACAAAGAAAAAGCTTTTGTGACAAACTGCAAATCAGCTTGTTGTTTTTATAATTTCATGCCTACCTTTACCCATCATGGAGTACACAGTAACATCAGAGATGCCAAATTGTATTTCACCATCCTGACAAACTCTGCTTTGTCACTTTGTATGTTTCTATTGTTAATTGGACAGCATTACCATCGCATTGCTTTAGGAAATTATTACATTGAGAAATAATTAATGGATAAATATATGAAAACCAAACCCAGGTACTGTTTTCTGGATTAGAATCGTAGGGAAGAAAACCAATCTTTGGCAAAGTAATATTTTTTCATCACAGCAACATCTTGAAGTGTTTTAATTGCAAGTGGCTTCTCCCTACATAGCCTTATCCAGAACCAATCCATCCAGTTATTGCACAGACTTAAAGAAAGCTAAGCACAGTGTTAAAATTCAGCTCAGGGGAAAGAAGGAGCCCAGAAAGACCTTCAGCTCGTGGCATCTCCAGTGAAGAAATTCTTTAGCTGCACAGTCACATAAAGTGGGATAAAATTAACAACACATTTACCTTGCTTTCTGCCATTGGAGACCAGAATAGAGGCACAGAGGAGTGAAATGCCAGTGGTGGGTGATGGTGCAGGGGTGTGCACCTGCCTGGCACAGAGTGGGGTGAGCTGGGCAGCAGAGATTCTGCTGCTGCAAATTCCTGAACCCTGTGGGAGAGCCCCTGCTGCACAGCTCCTGCACCTCCTGCCTGCAGGGCCCCCGGGGAGCAGGCACACAAACACACTTTCTGCTCATGCAGGCTGGGCTGGGGAATCTCCCTTCAGGGGGAAGATTGACCCTGAGGTAGTTAAATGCCACAAATGATATGCAGGAAATTCATCTCTAATACTACAGAATCAGAGGGGACAAATCAGTTCCAGGAGGACAAAGAGTCTGAACTGAGAAAAAGTAACAAGACTTTAAGATCAGAACTGTCAGTCGAAATGCCAACACTTCATAAAAGGCAAAAAAATCCAGATATGACCATATTTGAACCACTACTGCCCAGGCAACAGACAGCAAATAGTATGAAATTGAAACTTCTTTTCTGTTGTAGATACCGAGTAGTTCTACAGTGCTAAAAATACTTTCCTTCCTTATCCTCATTCCCTCTTGAAGTTCAGTCCCTTTTTTTTTTTACCTCATTAAAAAAAAAAAAAATCCCATAGTTCAGCAATTAATTGACAAACCAGGATGTTTTTTTCTGCCTTTGTTAATGGGCCTGTTCTCACTTAACAAAATATTGTGGCAATTTAGAAATTATTCTTTACATTCACACAGCACTCTTCTACTTAATTATGTTTTATTTCATTGCTGGAGTTTTCTACTTCCTTCAAGTCCCACTTGAGTATCCCTTGAGTACCACTATTTCACTCCATTCTGATTAATTTTCAGTTTTATCATCTAATCAGTATTGAACACAACCCATCACTCCACCCTGACCCCCTTTGTAGCTGGATCAGTACTTCTCCAGCATCACCAGTTTCTCCAGTGGTGAAAGGCAGAAGTTATCCTTTGGATAAACACTTCCCTTGTGAGAATGATGTGGGCTGATTTACCACACTTGTCTCCTCCTGCAGAGCTTGCACCAACTTCCTAGCTCAAACTGCTTCCAAAACTTGCAGTGCTTTGGAGGCAGGCACCCCAAACACTGAGGGAGGACATTTATTCACATGTGCTGAGATTTAGTCCAGAGCTTCATTTGTGTTAGATTTATTTCCTAAGAATCAGAGGACCAGTTCTAGTTTGAGACTTGCCTTTATTGCCACTCTCTTATCCAGAATGCAAGTCTATCCATTTAGGGAATTAAATCAAGGTATGGTGTCCCCAGTATTACTGTGGGAGGGTTCAGGAATAAATGAGCATTTCATAAGGAAAAGCTGTGGGGATTTTGTCCTGCTTATCATCATTTTCTCTATTCTTACAGTGTATCTCTCACAATTGCATCCTTGAAGCTTCAGACTTTCCACACTTGCAGCCTAATTTTTAAAGTATTAGGGTGAGTTTTTATTTCACTGAAGAAGGAGAGTGCTTCCTTGCTTATCTTTCAGCTTTTGTGGTACAACACTTTCCACCTAGCAATCTTCTCCCTCCACCTGACACAGGGGAAATCCCCCACACCCAGAAATAGGATCAACCCTCTCCTCACCAGGAATTTTGCTTTTCCTATAATCCAAAGCAAACGTAACAAGAGCCAGTGTTCTGGGGTGGCCCTATCTGTAACTTTATTTTATACTGTGTGAGACAACCAAACCTTTTTTCTAGGCTGGAAGATATAACCATATAAAACTCTCATGGTTTAAAACCCAAAATAACTCCGTCAAGTATAGTTATAAAAATAAAATACACTTTAAAAAGAAATAACAGTAATGTCCTCATGCTGTATAAGACCTAGTACACATAACAAGTGGTTATCAAGATTTTATTGTCATATATATTGATAGGAAAGTTCAACATGCAACACATTTAACTCTCTTTAAGCAGACTGAAATAGGTCCTTAAGTAGAATGAGTGGAGAGAAATCCTTCACAAGTTTATTCACAGGGGTAAAGCCTGACCTCAGATGTCCTTGCACTGTGCAAGGCACTCAAAGCAGAGGAGCCCAGGCTGGCACAGGAGCCCAGATCCGGGGGGATGAGCCACGTGTGTGAGGTGTCTCATCAGTGCTCATTAGGGTTTATTGGCTGTGACAAAGCACTCTGCAGCACAGCCCCAGGGGGCTGCTGTTTCACTGCTGGAGCTGCGGGTGGGTTTGGCCCAGGGACTCCACAGCTTTTGGATCAGGGTTAGTTTAAGTTGCTCTGGTTCCCCATACCCCATTGTACAGATATTCAGATTTCTGTATTCTTGAAGGCAGGGGTCAGCACAAGGTGCTACTGCTAGGGAACAAACTAAAGCACTACTACAAAAGCCACAGTGATGGCAAATTCTTCTGGGCAGCTTTGCTCTCCATGCTGGGCCAGGACTAACACTGTTCTCTTTGGGACAGCCCACGCAAGACAATGCAATAGAAACTTCTGCTTTTATGATCCTGCCCTGAATTTGATGTTCTACTTCAAAATGTATCTGAGTTATGAAACTTTTATGCCACCAATTTTTCTCTTTTCCTGGTCTACGCTCTTTGGAGACAAGACTGCCCTGTAGCATTTCTGCAAACCTCTCTCTTCTTGCCTAGTGAACATGTACTCAATTAAAAATATATTAATAGCCACAGTCTTCAAATACACTCATTTACATAAAAAGAGGGTCAAATGCTACCTAATCTCATATACCACCTTTTTTGAGCAGATATCAAATGCTTGGAGAGCACTGTAAAGATTTGGTTATTTCCTAAACAATAGTGCCTGCACTGATGCTGTTTCAGTGAACAAACATGTGAGTTTGCTTCCATTTGTATTAATTGCAAGTGGGACTTGAAATAAAACAAATTAAATTTTGATGAGGTATGCAACTCTTAACAAAACTAATACCCTGCTCACAAATGCCATGCAATTTATGAGTAGTGTCCTCTGGGTAACAACCAAGGCAAAATGCAGAGCTACAGACACATGAGAAGTTAAAGCAGATTGGCCTAAATTTGATTCTGGGTTTTTTTTTTTTTTTGTTTGTTGTTCATTTGTTTGGGTTTTTTTATGTGAGTTTTGTTTTTGTTTTTTTATTTTTCTTTTTAATTCTGTATGGTTTTAATAACTGTGATTAATCATTTGTCTTTGTAAAAATGTGGGGAGAAAAGGCAGGATTACCAGGATCATCTTCATGAACAGAAAAACATAAAGGTAAACTTCATCCAATACAATCTGTTCCCAGAAATAATAATTTTATGGACTGCTGCAGCAATCTCATTTTATCAGCCTTTTCCCTGTGTTGCTGGTGATGGGTATATGAGCAGCACACGATCATTCTGCCAGGAATAAATGTTACCCCTTTCTCCAGCCCTGTCTTAGCCAATTCTCTCCCTCCCCTCTCTTAGTTACGGTTTGATATTTTAATTTCAGCAGTTTCTGGTTCATTGAAGATTTTTGGTTGGGTTTTTCTTTTGAGGGAGTGAGGGGAAGGAGGAGGAAAGTTCAGTTTATAAGCTAATGATCCAACCCATTTCCCCTGTCCTGTTTGCAGTTGTTACAGTCACATACAGCTGCCCTCTGCAAATTAATATTACCATTGCTATGCTTCAATGCTTTGTATTTTCAGCCCCTTTAAACCTCTTACTTTAGAACAGTGTTGTGCAATAACATATTGAATAAATGAGTAACCACTTCATACTGCTCTTGTATTTATGAAAAGCCAGAGAAATTTCTTTTTTGACAGTGAATGAGAAATTAGATGTACTTTAAAGGCTTCTAAAGTGTATTTTCAGTTGCTACCAGATGAAATCAAAGAGACAAAATTACCTTTTCCTACTTAAATATTTCATTGATTTTTCTTAGAGCACCATGCTCCCTCCTCTCTCTCTCCAAGGCGTGCATGATGATTCCCTGGCTATACCATAAGCAACCTTTATAGATCTAGACCTGATCAGAGGATTTATAAAGAATGACCCACGGTAATATTGAATGCATTTTAATGTACATATTCTACCTGTACAGTCCTACTGCCCAGGAACTTCATAACAGAAGAACTGAATTTTATTCTCTGCCTGACAGGCCTGTCTACAAGAGCTGTGTCTGCAGTGCTAAATTACACCCATATTCTGCCTGCCCCTGGCTTCACACACCCCATGCACATTAATTGTTGCAACCAGAACCAAAATTGAGAAAGGCATGTGGGACTGTGCATGAAAGGGGGGCACACTTATTGAAATTCATGTATTGCTCTGCTTGATTCCCCAAGCCACACGTGGGAACACTCAGCCAAAGGCAGCTGCATCACTGTCTCGGGGAGAAGGAGGAACTGGGGCAGAACAGTTCCACTCTGTGGTTTCACTGTTGGTCACAGCTTTTCAGACATGCAAGGCATAAACCAAGAGCCTGGCCTGTTGGGTTTCAGTGCCTGCAAACACAGAATGAAATTCACCTGCAGCTACTGTGGCAATTGTGCACCAAATGATGTGCACTTAATCAGACCCCAGCTATTTTCTAAAAGTAAAATGCAAAGCCTTACAAGCTCTCATCACATAAAAACAAAACAAGTTTATGCATTCCTCCAAACTGAGATCAATCTGTGCCCCCCAGGTGTGCCAACAACCTGCCCAGCATTTTAGTGACAAACCTCTTTAGTCTCTTCCAACACAGAAACAGCAAAACACAGCATTTTCAAATTAAAAAAAAAAAAAAAAGTTCCTTTTGCAAAGACAGACCACACACAATTACAACAGCCCCCGTGTAAGTCTGCATGTGTGCTTTGGCTCTCACCAAAGCCTTGCACAACCCTTTGCTGGTGCTGCTGCCTTAGAAGCACTGGTTATTTCAGCAGGAAACTCTGCAAGGGGCCATCCTTACACCAGAGAGAGCTTGAAAGGAAAGCTTCTTTGATTTCAACAGCCCATTTCTTAATTCTTAGCTACTGGTGTACATCAGGAGCTCCACTCCTGTTGCTCCAGTGTGAAACCACTTTAGAGGGCTGATCCAAGTCTAGTCTTTCCACTTGCAGAAGCACCTGGACTCTGTCCAGGCTGGCTTTTTGCAGTTTGGAACTGAAACAAGGAGAGAGCTACAGTTCACACAGTTCTACTGCTCATCTCTCTGAACCTGACAGAATACTGCCCTCAGGGAGGGTTACAAGTATGGGTTTTTTCTGATTAGATTGAGTCTTGCAAGTGCAGATAACTTTTTAATATTTTAAAATACATTT
Organism: Cettia cetti; assembly: GCA_013401135.1. Lineage (NCBI taxonomy): Eukaryota > Metazoa > Chordata > Aves > Passeriformes > Sylviidae > Cettia > Cettia cetti. The sequence goes on from VZUI01079708.1 coordinate 22,672, forward strand.
TGAATTACAATTGTAATTAAGCAAGGAGATTTTTTTCCCCCCATAATCACATAAAATGGTCCAAGCAATTTAGTGTTCTAATTTTTATATTCATAGAGCAAATATTAGACTGTCCAGCTACATTATTGAACAATAGATAACAACCCTAGGTCATGCTGTATGCTCTTTGTAAGAAGACATATAACCACAAATACTAAAAAAATATTCTTCTAAAATTGCAGAGGTTTTAATATAATTTTTCTTCTGGCTACAAATTTTAATTCTAACAGGAGAATAAGCCAATTTTTTTCTTCTACATTTTCAAACCCCTGCTTTCAGGACACTGCAACCCTGAGCTGAGGCAACCACATATCTTCAAAGTAGTCAATAATATTTTATATTTATGCCAGACCCCTATGAATCCATAAGTCCAAAACTAGAGGCAGGGTGTAAGATTATACTTGAGTGTCATCACTAATTGAAAAAAAATGAAGCTAATTAAATATATATTTGTCCATGACAAGTTGGAAAAACCATCACTCTGCCACTCCTATTTCAGATCCCGTTTCATAAGCAGTCCTTACAAACATCTACTTTGTGATAAATCATGATTTTTGAGGATCCCAAAACCCCACATTTTCTGTAAATGTTTCCTTGAGCACTCTGCATCAGTTCTGTGTTCATACTTAACTGGCTCCTATCATACCACATTCTTCAGGAAAGCAGCTGCTTTTCTGTCTTTGGAATTCTAAAAAAATTAAAATGAGACTTAACACTTTTAATTAGATGTTTAATTCATGCTTTTGTGAACTATTTCCTTCCAATCTGAATTTTATCACACGACTATAACAGTCTTTCCACTGCCAATTTTTTTAAATTTTTTTTTAATGCTAACTCAGTGTCTCAGAGAATTTGTACTGCACAATTTGGTAAAGAATTTGAAAGTGAAAGTCTCATTTGTGAGTAAAGTAGGAACGCCTAGTAACTGGCACAAGCTGTGGCTGTAAAAATATGCAATGTTCAGAACAAAAAACCCTCCAAAACCAAGGGAACAGTTTAAACACATTTCATAGGGCATACAGTAAATACTAAGTTTAAGGGACTAGTTGAAAGAGCAAATTGAGCAGAACATGGCTTGTACTGATGAGACACAAGTATTTTACTACTTTTGTGGTTTTGCTTTTAAAGAAGCAAAGGCAGAAATGCTCCTCAAAAACCCAATGAAATGTGAGTCAGCTGTTTGAAGGAGGTGGCAAAGAGGAGCCCCAGTTTCCAGGGGGAGCTTCCTCCTTCCACTCCTCCTGGCAGTCAGCACATTCCCAGCATTGCTTTCCAAATCCTCCAGGAGCAGCTGAGTGTCATGCAGCCAAAGGATGTTCCCATTAAGAAAGCAGCACATGGCATGGCTTTTTCTCAGCTGTCAGTTATTGTTTCTCATCACAGGATGAGGGTGAGCAGGATTTGGCCTGTCCTCAGGACAGTGCAGTGGGTTTTCATCACTGCTAATAACAATGTTCTCTAGGCCAGCAGTCCTCCTTTTGCTGCACCTGGTGCTCAGGCCCCAGATGAGCAGCCCTGTTAATCCACTTGCAAACCTGGCAAACCTGCTCACCCTCCTCTGGGCTTGTTGTACCCGTGCAGCCTCCACTGTGCAGGCTTGGGTGAGCCTCCTCAATCTGCAGACTTCATCTGGGCTCAACAGCAAACCCCAGGGCTTGCCAAGACACCAGCCCTGAGCTGAAGGCAGCTTCTATTCCACAATGGAGACAGAATTTCCTGAGATAATTAAGGTTGTTTGAAACTGCTGGTTCTGCCTGGACACTGCCCACTCTCCTTCAGAAAAAGTATTCCTACATATATGCTCATATAAGCAGATTAAATTACCTTTGGATAGGTTGGCTGAGAGTTTTCACATGCTTTTAAAAAGTGACTTTAACATCTAAAGTCCTGGTAGGCTAAGAAAAGTACAGTCCTGCCCACAAAATATGCAGTGTGCCAGTGCAGTTTGAGAGTCTAAAAACCCCATCTAAACAGCTGTGATCCAAAAACTGTGCTCAAAGCCTGGCTCTACAGAAGTGTATTGACCAGCAAAAGTTGGTGGCCATGCTTCTTCACCATTCCTCTCTTTGTACAGACCTGTACTTCAGCTGGCAGATTCTGAGCCTGCATTCAGATGTAAAACTGTGAACTATTATTGCTTGTGCTGCAGAACTGACAAAACAGGCAACAACTGCAGCAGAAACCCCCCTCTGTCTTAGACCAAAGCACGTGGCAGGACAGGGACATTGCTGCTGAGTATTTCCTGGCCTTGGATGCTGGTAAATATTGCCAAAAGAACTCCCAAGTGCTATTTATCAGTGTGGACACTCACAGAAGGTGTCATGATATTATCAGCATCACTAAGCAAAGGTAGAAGGAATGTGACAGTGCAGCCTGGACGTGCTGAGAACACACAGGTTCAGACCTTGTCTGATCCCTTCCTCTCCCTGAAGCAAGGTAAGCAGGTCACTGCCTGAGTGGCCACACTTGCATTGCTTCAGGTGACACCTTAGGTCACAATTTGAAAACACCCACAAAAATCTGTATCACAATCAAACCCTTAAACAACCAGCATCTTCATTTCGCTCCAGGTAACTGTGCAAAGACCTGCTGCATCAATAATTTATTTACTTAGGTATTTAATCCAGTCAAGTTCTTGGCAAAAGCGAGGTCAAAACCTCAGCAGGCAATGGGGGAGATGCTGCAGAGCTTCAAAGCACCCAGTAGAGATGCACATGTACAGAGGTTGGCAATCAACCCCTCGCTGCAGCTGGTGACTCTGGGCTTGTGAGAGCACATTGGGCACACTCACACACATCTTGAAATTTGGCTTCCTCATCTGGGTGGCTGAGTTCAGAAAACCACTCCAGACACCTCTCAAAGTGTTTTCTCAACTGGGAGCCTAGTTAAGTCACTTCAGGGGGAATTGAAATCAAAGATGGTTTTCTGCATCCAGCTGAAATGGATTGTTTAGTGATTACAGAAATATAACCCTTCAAGAGGGCTCGGGGTTCTGTGGAGAGGTAGAAAGGCTGGGAGCAGTCTGCATGAAAGAGAATAAATAGTTTTGTGGGGGGAAAGGCATTTTTCTCTTTTAGCACAGCTACTAATGAAATAGCAAGAGTGGCTTACAAGGAAAACACGCAAACATTAGACTGCTGTGAATTATGCAGTTTGGTAAGAGATAAAAATAATAATCAACTCACCATCAAGACCAAATCCCCCAAGCTGCTTGTAGGATCACGATGGGAGCGGTGTTGAGTCATCATCTCCTTTGCATTCCTCTGGGAACACGGCATTCCCGGCATAGCAGAGCGGCAGCCGCAGCGCCGGGAGCACATCTGGAGTAGGGCACATCTGGAGTGACCCAGAGCTGCTCCCGCTGCTGGCTTCCAGCCACCTCTTCTTCCTTTATCTCCTCAGCAAGCACTTCCCTCCCTCTCACACCGCTGAGATGGTTCTCAGCAAGCTGGGCTTTAATTTGTGGCTCTGGGGAGGTGTCATCAGCTGGAGGAGCCCTCCCTGGCTGGGTGCATTTGGGGAGCTCTTGCAGCAGTTCTAGACTGCCTGATAACCTCGGTGTCACCTCCCCAGGTGGCTGTAGTAAAACTGGTGCAATTTTCTTTAGAACCTGCAAAAAAATTAAATATGTCAAGTCAGTCCAGTGTGTGGAGACCCCAGGGTAATTTTCTTCCCTTTATAAACCTGAACTTGATTTGCTTAATTTCTTTCTAGATGAACCTGAACACTGGCTTTCAATTCTCATGGCCTCTTATTTATTATTTTTTAGACAGTTCATCTCTCCAGACACAAATCATAATTGCCAGAGACTGGAGGGAAAGAGCCCAAATTCAAATGAATACATACATACATATGTGTGTCTGCACGTGTATATTAAACTGCTGCCTGTCAAAGCTGGAGGGAAGCTTTTAAATAAAGCCATGGAGAATGTCAAGCAACGTGTAGCAACCTAGTGAAACACTAAAAAATCTGTCCTCCCTTTCGTTTGGCTCCTGATTTATGTCAAGCTGGAATAAATGATAATAACACACGGTTATTATATTTTTTTTATGATATAGATGTGAAGTGTATGCATTTAGTAACCTTCAGACTGTAAAACACAGATGGAAGTACATCCATAAGTTCCAAATCACCTCATTTAAAACTTATGCAAAGCACACCAAAAAGACAAAGCATGAGAAAAAGACTCAAGTGTCAGTACTCTCCCTGAAGCACAAATTTTCTCTGTGAGCCATATTAGCACAAAACTATTTGAAGGCAGAGACTGGCCAGGGTACAAACACATCAAGCTCATGTTTAATTTTCATCAGCTCTTAAGCAAAACCTCCTGCACAAGGATTAGTTGGACAGTTGTGAGTAGGCATCACCCCACCAGGCCACGGACACCCTCTAAGCCCTTCCTTTGAGAAATCAGTTGTGAGGTTGATTATTTGTCAAAATATCCAAGCCAATGAATCAACTGCCCAGGGTGGTGGTGGAGTCACTGTCCCTGGACGTGTTTAAAAAGATTGGACAGGGCACTCAGTGACATGGTTTATTGGTGAGGAGGTGTTAGGTGATAGCTTGGACTTGATGATCTCAAAGGTCTTTTCCAACCTAGTTCATTCTGTGATTCAGTGACTCTGTGATTCTGTGATTCAGTGATTCTGTGATTCAGTGATTCTGTGATCCTGTGATTCAGTGATTCAGTGATTCTGTGATTCTGTGACTCTGTGATTCTGTGATTCTATGATTCTGTGATTCTGTGATTCTGTGATTCTATTTCTGTGATTCTGTGATTCTGTGACTCTGTGATTCTGTGATTCTATGATTCTGTGATTCTATGATTCTGTGATTCTGTGATTCTGTGATTCTATGATTCTGTGACTGTGTGATTCTGTGATTCTATGATTCTGTGATTCTATGATTCTGTGATTCTATGATTCTGTGATTCTATGATTCTGTGACTGTGTGATTCTGTGATTCTATGATTCTGTGATTCTGTGATTCTATTTCTGTGATTCTGTGATTCTGTGATTCTATGATTCTATGATTCTGTGATTCTGTGATTCTGTGATTCTATGATTCTGTGATTCTGTGATTCTATGATTCTGTGATTCTGTGATTCTATGATTCTGTGATTCTATGATTCTGTGATTCTGTGATTCTGTGATTCTATGATTCTGTGACTGTGTGATTCTGTGATTCTATGATTCTGTGATTCTATGATTCTGTGATTCTGTGATTCTATGATTCTGTGACTCTGTGATTCTGTGATTCTGTGATTCTATGATTCTGTGACTGTGTGATTCTGTGATTCTATGATTCTGTGATTCTATGATTCTGTGATTCTGTGATTCTATGATTCTGTGACTCTGTGATTCTGTGATTCTGTGATTCTATGATTCTGTGATTCTGTGACTCTGTGATTCTGTGACTCTGTGATTCTGTGATTCTATTTCTGTGATTCTGTGATTCTGTGATGTTGATGCCATTCCAAGAACAAGTGGCCAGTGTAGGTTAAAGAGTTAAGATCAGTGACGAACAGAACATTTGAATATTATCTCCTACAGGTGACTAAAGATCTAATTGCTGTTAGCAAAAGCAAACCTGTTGTGTCAGAAAGAGTGCTTACTTCAGTGGCTGCAGATTAAAACACTCCAGTTAGTTCTTTTAATATTCAGGAAAAAAAATTAGCCCATAAATTCTTTTATACTTTCAGTGAAGATATTTTTGGAACTGCAATAAATTTCTCATTATGTATAACACACTACAGTCTGATTTTTTTTTAATTTTTACCTTAAAATTATGTCTAAATGGGACAGTCCAATTATGTCTGATTTAATGTTCTAATGTAATCCTGTGTGATTACAAGAAAGGTCTCGGGTTATTTAACAAGTGACATTTTGGATTTATTACAAAAGCAATATTGGAAGTTTAGGACCTGTGGGGAGCCAATTAAACTTTCCTGGACATCATCTGCTTGGCAGTGTCCTCCTGCCACCAATATAGCCCCTTGCCTGGGAAACTGGAGTTTAGTTTAGGGCTGTATCCTTTCAAAGAGCACAAGAAGAAGGCTAAAGACAGATTTCAGTTGGTCCCTGTCAAAATATCCCCATGGAAATAGGCCACCTTGTCTTGTGGTATCCCAGAGAGTCTGTGCCAAGGAGAGAGTGGGCCTGAGTAAATATGTAAGTGAATAAATCTTACAAGCCAAAGATGTGAAACACCTGAACCAGATTTACTTCCTTTTGCATTAGTCATCACACAGTTCCGTGCCTATCACTGAACAAATATTCTACATTTGCTGCTAAAACTGATGTGAAAACTGAAATTATGCCCCATCCAGTCTCACTATTTCAGTGAGAATCCACTTAAGGCAGGGCAGAATGCTGCTTGGAAAGTCCTTGTGGCTGAAAAGGATGTGTGAGGAAGGTTGACCCTGGCTAGGCTGGGTAGGAGCTGCTACAGCTGGCAACTAGAAAAGCTAAATTTTAATTGCAGATGAAGAATATTTGTTCAGTGTTAGACATGGAGCTGTGTGATGACTCTGTTACAGAATCATTTTCAGGAGTGGAACTTGCACTTGAAAATGGATTTATTAGAAATTTTATAGCTCTATTTCTCATCATGAGATATTGATTTTTCAGCTAGATATAAATGAGTTAAAATTAAGGGAGAAAAAAACCCCTAAACTTTCTTCTAGTGACAAAAGTGATGTTTGCTATGGAAGTCTTTTGCTCATAGAGGCAAGCTAGAGCTGCTCAGCAGTCTCCATGTGGCCAGGTCACAAAGTTTCATATCACTCCAGTGGAGCCACTTGCAGAAGTAGAATAGGATAAGCTTCCTAGAAGAAGTGCAATTTTAGCAGAATAATTCTGTTTATATAGCAGCTTTCACTGGTGCAATTATGATGACTAGATATTACACTCCTCTCTCTCTGCACCTGAGAGGATTCATTCCTGTGCCAACAAAACCTTCAGAGCAGGCCAGAAGCAAAAGTTGAGTTAATTAGAATACAGATGAGCACTTTATGCCTTACCTCTGTTTTGCCACTCTTATTGCACAAGCAAAATGAAAGTCATCTCATTATGCTAAAACTGTACCAGCACTCAGCTTCCTGCTACTGGTTTCTAGCTGGAAACCAGCTACAGTGATGGATGGAATGAAGAACAGACAGGTAGAGACAAGGAGAGATCCAGGGAGTGGCCAGTCATCACAGGAAATATTGTAATCTTTTGATCTCTTGCTGTATCCAAATCATTTGAACATTGCAGCTGAGAACAACAGTATCATATGAAAACTCTCACTCTGCCCTGATGTGCCTTGCAACCATTTTTATGTTCAGCCCTCAGAAGCCTCATGCCCATGTTATTTCTTTATTGCTTGTTTGTTTCCCTCTCCCCCACTGCAGCCCAGCTCTGGCCCTACCAGGCATAAAGCAGAGAGCACGATACACTTCTTCAAGGCATTCAAGCACCAACTATTTTTCACTCTGGATTCCCTCTGCCCTGTTTTGCTCCATAACTTTTCCCAGCACAGTGATCAACCCGTCCTCCAATCGGCTTTACAGCCTCCCCAGCAATGCTGCCCCATAGATCAGCCCAGGCTGCTGCAGGATGCTGATGGCTTTATGCCTCCAGCCTGCCACTTCCCACTGCCCCTAACTACCCAGCCACTGGAAATCCCAAGGTTGTTTGTAAGCTGCTGTGTGTGAGACAGCCAGCAGGCCGGCCTGGGTTGTAAATTTGATGTATTTCATACTTAAGTAGGACTGTCAACTGTTAAATCCATTCCTTGCTAAAAATAAAAGCTACATAATAAGCCTGATACTGTAGATCACTTTAAACCAGATACTGTAATCCCCACTTGAGACAGATACATGACCTATTAAATTAAACATAGATTCCCTGAAATTACATGCAGAACCTCTCTCAGATCAGACCGACTCCATTACTTTACCCTGTAAATAGAAATATTGAACTTGTGTATATATTCAGACATGATGTATACAGTCACTTTCCAGCTTTTGTATATGCATGCTGCATTAGCAGAGGTGTGCCTTGAAACAAAAACGATGTTGACAACATTTTCAAGGCAAAATACCTGATACCATCTTTCTAAATATGTACTTAATTTTGTTAACAAAATAGGTCTTTATTTTCTGAACAGGTGACATCAATGGCAGCTGAGGAAAAATAAAACCATCTATACTAAGGTGCTGATAAATTATTTTGGAGATGAACATTTGAAAACAGATTTTAACAACTGGAAAACAACAAAAACCAGAGCTGAAAACCTTGGGAGTGCCCTTATATTTGAATAGTTCCACTGTGATTTTTTTTTTTCCTGGTAAAATGAATATTTCTGTAGAATTTGCAGCTCAATAAACTCTGTTGTTGTAGCTTTACTTTAGAACTTTATAGATACCTTCACTCTGTTGCTGAAGGGAAGCTTTGGTGATCCATGAGATGGAAATGTTGAGGAGAGCACCAGGAAAAAAACAGAGCCCTGTGACCTGGTGTGGAGAGAGGATCTGATCACAGCAAAACTTCAGCCTCATCTTCCCATGGCTCCCCAGAAGAATGAACTCTGTCTTCATGTGGATTACTGCAGAAGGAAAGAAACTGGTTATGCATATTTTATGGCTGTGTGGCACTCACTTAGTGAGCTTTAGCACTGGACACTGCATTATATCATTATGTGCAGGGTTAAAGCAGATTACTGCTGAGTACCCACACCCAGCATTTCACAGCTGCTCTCTTGCTTTGGCACACAATCAGGGCTTTCTTCCAACACAGCTCAGCAAAACTGCTACCTCCGTGTCTTGCAGCAACTCTCATTTATTTATTCAGATTTATCACCACACCTATCAAGCTCTTTGCTTTTACATGTTTCCTTTCTCTCCATTTTTTTTTTTTTTTCCCTTCTCAAACTTCATTGCCTCAGCTGTTTTTCTCAGGAATTACCACAAAACTGGGACCCTTTTCTACTCTTTTGGAGTGCAGGAGCAACTCTGCTCTTTCCATATAAAGCTCCAAATTGGGAATGTCAAACGGAATCAACTGCATCTGAAACACAACCAGACAGCTGACCAAACAAATGAATAAGCAAAAAAACTAAGCAGGTTATGTGAGGCCACCATTCAGGTGGATGCAAAAAATAACTCTTGTGCTTCTAGAATGAGGATAAATCAAGGTGCTGCAGTCTGTAGCAGTATTGGAGGGGCAGTATTTTCCCACACAATAAAATGAAGTTCTCTTGAGAAATTCCTGCAGTGGGTGAGTCACTGTCTGTCTTGGCTGGTTTATACAGAATTATTTCTGTTCAGCAAGAATGGAGGAAAAATCTTTTTCTCCCCTGTCTGTGAGCCCTCAGATTTGCCAGCCCTGTGCTGATGCAATAATTCCACAGCCCCACTCCAGGTACAGCCTGATGCCTCTTCGAGCCTGTCGTTTTCCAAGCAGCCTACCCATGTTGGAGGCAAGGAAGCTGAATGCAATCTGTTTTTGGGGGTTTTTTTGCAGGAAGCCCTGCTCCTGAGCACTGGGGCTGTCGAGGCAGGAGCAGCAGCCCTGTGAATGGGGAGCAGCAGCTGATGGCAGTGGGACGTGTGATGCCTGGCTCAGAGGTCACAGCTTCGGGGAGTAGCTGTGACTGGGAGGAGCTGAAGCCATTCTTCTACAAGGAAGTGTGAAGCCAGCCTGTGCATTGGTGAAGCCACTTCAGGGATATGCTTCAGCAGAAAGACATGACAAGCTGTGAATTACAGTGCATTAATTCAAGCCTAACATATTGTCAAGTATGAGGCCAAAGGGCTAAGAGCCATCCATACAACTAGGTGTGAATTAATTCACACTGGTTCACACACTGGAGTGTCTTATTGTGATAATAGATTTAATGCTCCTAAAATGTTATTTTAAAATATCTATATATTATTAATTAAGGTGTAAGACTTATGCCTCCAGAACACTGAATTATATCTCAATGAAACCATTGCTCAAAATTCTTATTAACCCAGAAGGTCACTCAATTTCTCCTGCCCATTTCATAATAATAAATAGCATAAACTGTTCCGACCATTCCATCTCTTTGTTACAGGAACTATCACCATCAAAAGGAGAATCCCTCTTCCTGTATGTAAAATTAATGCTCAAATATGTGGTTGGATAAATGTTTCCTGCATGTAGATGCTCAGCCACGTGTTTCTGGATTTCTCTTTGATAAGTGAGTGCTGGTTACCTCTGAGTGATTATGTGCAAAACCTGTACCAGGAGGAAAGGTGCCTGTACACAAGTGCTAATCAATGAACTTTGCTACCCATCAATTCGTATTTCCAAAGTGCTTGCATTGAAATAAAAGTCATTATGGCTATGCCAATTAGTAAGAAAAATACACTGGGCTTTTGTCTCTTGCCAGTGGAGGTCAAGGTACTCTAATTTTAACAGGATGTCATCCAGAGAGGAGCTGAGAAACAGACTGGGTGGAGCCCAGCCCTGAGGAAAGTTTATTAAAGCTGATGGGAACTGCCTAGAGTAGGTCAAACTCATTCTCTTCTATCTAGAATGAGTTTGATCCCCAGGGAACAGTTAAATATTAAATCCATTTCTGGTTTTTGTTTTGTTTTGTTTTTTAACCGAGTCTTGGCTTCTGAGCTGTTTATAAGAGAAAATGATATAGTAAATTATGTAAGATAAATGACACAGTCTGGTAGTGTGAGAAATCTACTTTTCGTAGCTAATTCTAATTTTTTAAGCTACTGCATGTCATAGCTAAAGCAGCACATGCTATCACTGAGCTGTCTTCGAGATTTACTACTTGTGTTAGTGTTTCATCTGTGGTTTGTTTAAAATGTTTGGGGGGCTTGAGCCTGTGGTGTTGTGCTGAGGCTGTGAGCTGCATGCAAAAGGCTGAAAATGCCCTTCTGCATTTGGGTGCTGAGTGGAGAGGTCTGCTGGGAAGGCAAATTGAAGTAAATGACCAACAGTCAGTTAAATGTTCCTCAGTCAAAGAGAGCCCCATCAGGGTGTGACACTGCAAGACCTTGGCGTGGGTGAAGACAAGATTTTGTGGAGCTGAAGGGAGCACGGGCAGGCAGATCTGAGGCTCTGAACAAATGTAGCCACAAGAACTCGTGTCCCTCACACCCTGGCTGAGCACTCCTGTCTCCTCTTAAAGACAGAAAGCTTCCCAGTGAAGGTTTTTACATTTTATCGATCTTTGTCTTTTATCTTCCTCTGCAGCAAGCCTTTCCAACAGCACAAACATTTTATTAGACAGTTACACATTGTGGCTGCTGCATGCTCCTTCCAGAGCACACCTTTTCTGTGCCGTGCTGGTTTTGCCTCACAAAGCAAGTTAATAAATTACACAGTGATGAGCTTTGATTGCTTCACGTTCAGACTGCTCTCTCCCAGAGGCTGTGTTACCCGAGATATTGGCAGAGAGAGCTGCTCTGACCTGGTTTAGTGGGCAGGCAGGAGCAGTGCTGAGGTGCAGCCCCTGGAGCATAGTGAAGCCATTGTCTCCTTCCAGGACAAGCCACGGAGCCTGAACCACAGAAGCATAACCTTGGATGTCTGTTGGCATTGCAGGCTGTGCTGCACAGTGAAAGGAGACTGTATCTGAGCATCTGGGAGAAAAGCCTATGACAGGTTTATTTGATATTTTTACTGGAGACCATACAATTACTGGAATACCTGGATTTATTTGAATGGAAGTATTATAGAAATATTCTCTCCAGTGGTTTCCTGCATGGAGAGGAAATTTCATTTTGCAGCCAAAATTTTGTCAAAGGGTCACAACCTCTTTCTCGATGCTGAAAAACTGTTGGAACTCTCCCTGTAATAAAATGAAAGTCTTCCAAAGAGATTAACCCCCCTCAGCCTGTGATGGAGGGTCCCTCCACACTGAGGCTGCCCGAGGCTGGTACCACATCTTGGGCACTTTCTCATTGGAAAAGGCCCTGAGAAGAGCAGCATCATCACCAGTTTCTGCTCTGGGGCTTCGTGAAGGGCAAGACAGACACAAAAGGTAAACACAAACGTGAAATGGATGTTAAGCCCATTTCTGAAGGCAGCAAGCTCCTGGTGAGAGAATATTTCTCTAACTGCTGTGCTGGGGGTTTCAGAGAAAGAGCATCACAGCTGCAGGTGAGGAAAAGGGGGTACAGGATCTTGACCTGTGCAAAATGCAGTCAGGGTTTCTTTTCTTGTGGAATTACACCTGGTTGCTGTCTTCTGAGCAAAACCTTTTAAAGATGCAAAACATGTGGCTGAAAGGGGAATTCAGAAGTACTGGTCTGCACACTTTGAAGTAAAACTGAAAGTTTTAGGTTGGAAATCTCAATGACCTGGTACAGCCTTGCTCTGCTGCCTTTCCTTTCCATGGAAGCAGCTGCCATGGCCATTTCTGTGCTAGAGTGAGTAAAAACCACAAGCTAGGGACAGAACAAGCCTGTCCTCTCTTTTTTTTTGTTTCCCAGCATCTGAATTGTCAGATGAGATCAGAGCTAGAGTCCACCTAGCCCAGTTTCCTGTCTCTGATAGCAGCCAGAACCAGATCCCTTGGATAAAGGCATGAGAAATCTCAGTTCTGGCAAAAAGAGAATAATTGAGCCCTTCCCCCTGCCCCCCATGGGTTCATCTTAATCTCCAAGAGTGGGAAAGTGTTTGAAACTTTGAGGTACGAGCTTTTACAACCTTTCTACGACTCTCTTAGCATTAATTATCATAACTCTGGCACCTCTAAAAACTTGTTGTAACATTTGGCACGGTGTCGAGAGCAAGGCATGTTGAAAGAGGAGAACAGGACTTCTAAAAACACCGAGGCACTGCTGGGATTATTGACTCAAGGACCTCAGTGAGGGAACATAACATCGGGTCATGTTTCCCAGTAATAACATGGGTGGTTGACTTCCCAGCATAAGGAAAAACTGGAAAAAATTGAAGCTCATGTTGTTTTGGATAGAGCCCAAGAAGTTACTGGAGATTTTACAATTAGATCACGCAGAAACTGTGGGCTGATTTGGTTTCATTTTTTTTCAAACAGATGTTGGAGAGGTCACACAAGAGGTGTTGTGCAGGGCTCTATATTAGCAACTAAAATAAGTGTAGCTAATTCCAATTTAATACTGTATTTTGTGCTTTGCAATCCCTTTCCTAAGTGTAAATACCGAGCGTATTAATTATTGCATGGTAATTTCCCAGCCCTATAATTAAGTCGTTCTCCTTGAAAAGAACCTATGGAGTCGTGGTGCAGATTTTCAGCAGGCATTTCTCCCCTTGCTGCTGCTATTGGCAGCAAGATAATCTCCCATTGTCATTGATGAGCTCTTCTGACTAAGAGGGAAAGTGACAGTAACATCTCTATCAGATCATCTGGAATGGGCCAACTGCACATTGCATTAAAATATGAAGTGGAGAGCAGTCCTGTGGGGCCAGGGTTAACAGTTCCTGTCCATCTGTAATTCCTGTCACTCCTGGGTGCAGCCTCTAAGCTGTCACAGAGCACAAGCATTTGTGGAGGATACACAAATTACCAAAACTGCCCACAGCAAGACAAATACAAGCTGTTCTGGGGCTATTGCTCAGTGTGGGTTTGTACAGTAGAATTTAATTTTTGTCTCTGACACTGGAGACTGTCTTGGGGTGGGGGATGTCACGTGGAATGGTATCTGATAGACTTTCTCAGATTGTTCATCTTATTTGCTGTCTCAGCTGGTCATTTGTGCTTTCCTGTGCTTGGGTACTGATGCTACCAGTCTGGCTTCACCCAGTCATCTTTAAAGACAATTATTCTGTGTGGTTGTATCCTTAATTATATCATGCAGTACCCAGGAAGCAAGCATGCTATTTTCTCTGCTGTCCACTATTAACAAAACTCCATATCACCACCAGCACTAAGCACTGCACTCAGAAATCATATTACTTAGGAAACAATCTCATTTTCTTTTTCTTAAAAAAAAACAAAACACACAGAACAAAACCAAAGCATGCTTTTGATGTTCTATAATGTTCTTTCTCTAAATACTGGAAGACACAGAGAGCCCTGAGAAGCAAAAAGCTCAGCTGCCCCTCACAGAGCTCTCTCTGAATTCCCTGGATGTTCTGCACACAGAGCACAGACCCAGCACATCCCTCTGTGCTGACCCTCTCTTCTTGTACAGGCACCTCCAAGAATATATTACCCCACTGTGCTTTTGGCAAAGCACAAACAAACTTCCAGAAGTTTTGCAGTGGTATCAATGTCCTCTCTAAAAATAGAGCTCCATCTCTTTCTGAGTGGAGCACCAGGAAGCCATCAGCACCTGGGAGCTGCCCAGCCTGCTGACGTGGTTTTCCTTCCACCCTCTGCACTGAAGATTAGCCAACCCTTTCATTCCTCCATTAATCACCTCTCATATTTAGAAGATACTAACCACAAAATAAGCAACCTGGTGACTCTTGCAGCAGTTTGGCATTTCTGTACTTCCTGGCAAGGCTGTAAATATTTGTGTTCCCAAAGCAAAGGACTTGAGGGGGGTTCCTGACACACTCTTCCTGTCCCAGCCCACTGGGGACAGCTGTGACACAGTGCCCACTGTCTGGGGGTGAGGAGGGTTGGTGCTTCAGCAGCCCTGGGTCACTTTTACAGAGCTCACTGGGAGCTGGGTGCACTCACAGCCTCGAGCCTGGGGCTCAAAACATCTGAGCTAACCTTTAGACACTGCTCTGCTCTGGTGTGTATTTAGTGAAGTGAAATGAAGACTATAGAATAATCAATCCTTCTGCACTGTGACGGGTCAATTGCTTATTTTAGAACTGTCTCGGCTGGTTGATTATTTAATTTCCTTGAAAGCAAGAAAAATAATCATTGTGAAAGTTACTAATGTACTCCAGGTGAAATGCAACTAAACTGTTCATTCCAATATTCGCATTAGCCAAAATATGCTTGCAGTTTTATATTTTGACCCTTTGCTCCTTCCTTGTCACAAAATAATTATAAAAATGATTAAATGATTTTAAACTATTGAATTCTAATTTTTTTAAATGATTGACTAGACATTTCAATTCATTAGCTTTCAACCTGAATTGAAATTTGTTCCACAGTTCTTTACTTAATTTGTTAAGTTCCAACTTTTCTGTTTACATGACTGCCACTAAATGAAGAAATCATTAACCAATGTATTAATTGTGCTTTGTATGCAGTGCACTGCATTAAGACTGTCTGTATTCATTGTAAAATGATCAAAACATAGAATTTGGCTTTTCTTCTCTTTTTCTTCCAAATTTCAATACAATTTGGGATTTTTATAAAGCTTTTTTTTTGTAAAAGCACAGGTTCATATGCACTTAAATAATATTGATGGGATCATAAAGAGAAGCTGTAATTATACTGTCAAATTTCTCTTATTCCTTCTGTGCATTTCTAGCAATATTTAGAGCTGCTCTATGCTTCTACCACCAGCTAAACCTGATTTGATGGCAAACTGTGTAAATTAAATAATCAGTGACTCTCTCCATGCTGTGTCCTTTCACAGTTCCTCAGCTCACTGAGTTCCTGAGCTTCCTTTCACAGTTCCTGAGCTGTGGTAGAGGAGCACCAAGTGCTCTGTGGTGCTACTCCCAGGGATGATTTGGGGTGAGCCATGTTCAGGCCCCTCAATCTAAACCTTACACATTTCACCACAGGGCTCTTGAAGGGGGATGCAATGTCCACTCTGGCCCCACTGGGAGAGCTCTGCACTTCCCAGAGGTGACTGAATTTGTGTTCCTGCATTCCCTGAAGCTCCCTGGGGTGCACGAAGCAGATGCTTCTCTCTGGGTCTATGCAGGGCACATCCCATCCCATCCCATCCCATCCCATCCCATCCCATCCCATCCCATCCCAGGTTCCTGGGGCAGAGCTCAGTGAAGCTCAGGCCAGCCCATATTTTCTGCCAGTTGAGCAAAGTAATGCACAAGGTGAGCTCTGAGGATTATCTCAGACCTCTACTGATGATAGATGTACACAGGAATAAAAAACACCCGTGAGCAAGGGTGGGCATCACTCCCTGAGGGTGTTCCTGGACCAGTCAGTGGGGGAGTGGAGACATCCAAGCTCTGCTCTTCACCTTTTTTTGGATTTTTTAACCACTGGCCCTTTATTTCTAGCATGGCTGTGCAGCCATCTAATTACACACAAACCAGATTTTATTCAATTCTTCTTACATTCAAGTGGCTTTTTAGCTGTGGGTTGAAACAGGTAGGTATTTTTCAGCCCATGACTGCAGTAAATGTCCTGCAGCACATTCTACAAAGGCTGAGTTCTTCAAAAACAGGGGTATGGCCATGGAAAGGATCCAAGCTAATCAAATGGAAGAAATTCCAATTATATAATCAAACAGTTATATTTTAATTATAATTGTTGCCACAGGGCAGCCCAGGATTACTTTGTGTGAACTTCTACTTAAATGTTTATTTCTGAAGAAAAACATTACAAGGCATCTATGGCAATTTCATTATTATTAAGAAATTAAAAAGAATCTATAGTTAGGTAAGGGACCAGTACAATTACCTACATCATCTTTCAGAACAGTAAAATGTAATAATAAGCCACAATGAGAAGCTGGAGCCTTAGAAAAGAATCAGATGGCACTAAAAGAGATTCACTGACAGGGAGCTCAGGGCTTACTGAGCTGTTATTTATTGCAGGGCTAGATTTTTTAAGCTGCACCAGTGAAAACGGAACAACAAAAATATTGCAGCAGAGTTAATTGTACAGATGCATCCTTCAAGCCAAAATGGACTGCAGGAAGTAGTCTTAAAATGAAGTGAGGAGCACAGGGAGTTTAAATCATCTCCCTAAATCTCCAGGGAAAGCATCATTTCTCTGACAGAGGGCTGGGCATGACTCAAATGTCCCTCCTCTTGGAAATCCACATCTCTCCACGCCTCTGGATGCTCAGGGAAGCTCTTCTGGAGCCCTCTGACCTCTGCTCCTACCAGGGCTCTGTAGCTCTGAGGAGCACCTGCCTTCGAGTGTTCTGACCCACAAGACAAGCCTTTTGATCTTGAGCCAGACCTCTGAGTGGAGGGAAGGATTTCAGAGGGAACCAACCCACTGCCACTGCAGTCCACACGGAAGACAATTTGAGTGGAGAAGGAAAGTGCATTTAATTTGAGTTCAGGCTTTTGCTGGAGTTTTGTGATGAGTAGGGAGCAGAGTTCAGGCCTCCTGCCCTCTCCCCATTTCCCCACTTGGAGCAGTCAGTGTGGGTTACCCACAGGTGCCTTCAAGGCTGGGGGCCATGGGCACTGAACTCCTGAATTCATTTCCTGAGTGCTCTGAAAACCTGCCCATGTTCCATATTCCACCACTTCAGCCTGCAGAAACCCCAGGCCTTCATAAATTGTGCATGATGACAGAGGGGAAACTGCAGGAATGCACCCCCTGTCTTGCAGAGCACCTTTTTACCTCTTTCAAGTAGGATTGTGCAGCACAGATGATAAGGAACAAAACAACTGTGGCCAACACCTGAAGAAATTAGTCATTTTCTGAACAAAGGGTGTATTGATTGGGAAACTAAAACTGCACCAGGAAAAAAGAGAGGTTTTATTCAGTAGCAACATATCTACTTCATTTTGGATGAGAACAGCAGAATAAACCTCTTGAGAAAGTTTTTTGGTTTATATTTAGTGTTGCTCTTTGGGAATAAAATTGGATTAGAGAATAGTTCATTCTTCATTTCTTAACCCCAATTGTCATCACTCCCTACACACTTTTGCATCAGCAGCGTGATTTGGCTGTACTCTGGTCAGCCCTTGCTCAACCCCAGTGACTCATCTCCAGAACTGACCCATCACTCCAGGCCTGGGGAGAACATTTCATCTCAGTCCTTGGACTGGAACGGAGTTTTCCACTCATTCAGACCTTCAGAACAGTTCTTTGTATCTGCACACAGATTTTTTTCAAAGTAATGATCCAATGGTGTTGGAAATCGTGTCAATATTTCAGAGTGGAAAAGTTAAAAATAGAATTAAAAAAAATTAAAAAGGAAAAAAAGAAAGAAAGAAAATCAGAAGGTTCAGTTGGATGCACTATTTACCAGGAAAGACAGAAAAGGAAATATAATATGAGTTCTTAATGTAAATTGTGCTTGCTTTCTGCAGTAAGTAAAAATTAGAAACCGCCCAAAAATGCTCTAATAGCAGGTTGAGGCCAGCCTTTGAACATCTCACTGCCTTGAGAAAATTTACATTTTGAGTTCAAAACTAATTGCTAGCCTGGATCTTAACATGTCTTGGTCTGTAGACTAACCTATGCAAGAGCTTCTGCAAAAAATTAAAAATTCCAGGAGGGCTCTGGAAAAACTGCAGATGGAGGAGCAGTTTCCTGATGGATCTTAGTATCTTATTGACACTCCTCAAGCACTGTATGTAGCACATCAGCTTCTGAAGTTTACTCACACTGAACGTGCTGTTTTGCCTCTTATGCAAGTCTATTAGCTTTACAGCTATTGTTTTTCCTTGAACACACTCAGAAAAGATATTTCATGTTTATAATATAATTTAGTCTTGAAAAGTATTTCTTGCCTGAACCACTGCCAAATAGCTGATAGTTTCACTTTACAGTTTCATTTAACATTGGCTTTATATTATAGAGGGCTCATAGGAAAAAGTGCATGGAGGTTTTATTGCAAGATTTCGCTCACCTTCTTCATGTACAAGCTTACAGGACAATGCAAATTTGGAAATCTACCATATGCAACAGCATCCTTTAATTACCAGATAATTACTGCCTTCAATGAGAACCTTTTCTGAACAAGATCTGCCCAGCCTGGAGGAATAGCACAAACCAGTTACAGTTTCCCCATTTCATACCCCAGTGTCTGCCAGGCCCAGAGCAACCTTGGGATGATTTAAGAAAGAATCACTGTTGCCTCATTTCTGCCACCCTACCCTGAGAGCCAGCTCTCAGCCTTTCTGTTCCAGCCCTCCTAAATCTCTTGTGTGCACAGAGCCAGGTGCAGGAACCTGCTTTTAAAAGGATTTGAAAACGTCCCAATCCAAATATTGTGTTTCCCCTTGCCCTGGTGGCCTTGTGGTGTTTCCAAAGCCAGTTTTGCTGTCATTGTCCTAACATTAATGCCATGAATAATGCCACAACAAGTGACTATAATGCTGTGCATCTCCTGGGCTTGTAGAAAAACACACAGAGCTTTGCAGATAGTCCTTAAGTGCATCTTGTGTGCAAACTCTTGGTAAGACATGACCTTTCCTCTGGAAATGATGCCTGGAACCACTCACCCTCCATGCAGGCAGAACAGGCACAGCCAGTTCATTTACATAACCTCAGCACAAGCTCCCTTCCCAACATTTGCATCAGACCAAACTCCATGTACAGAGTGTTTTCAGGATAGAATCACTCCACATGCAGCATAGGAGCTGAAATCCTCCCCAGGGAGGCTGCACTGGCTGTACCCAAATGTGCCATTTGTTTTGGAGAGAGGTGTTCTGGTAAATCTGCCCATGGTTTGGTGCAGGGGTGGCCACAGCCTGGCAGGCATCAGCCACCCTGCAATGCCTCTGACCACAGGCAGGGCACAGATCCTTCAGCACTGCAGTGACAGCAAAGCTTTTGATGGACAGATGCTTAACTCTCTCTAAAAGCTGCTTTCCTTTTGAGTGTCTGAGGTTAGGACCTCTAAACCAATAACTGGGTTTAGATACTTTATACCCATTGAGTAATATTTAAACTTTATACATTTAAGTACTTATATCAGATTTACAATTTTTAGTCACGTTAAAAGAAACTGAGAAAAAGGACAAGTCACCAGCTCTCTTTTATGCCCCTTGCTTGCACTGCCTGTGGTTGGAGGAGATCTTTGGCATCCCAGAAGTGCTGTTTTACCACTCCCATTATGATCCCCTCACCAATAAAAGCTGAGTCAGCTTTGATGTTGGGCTGTTAATTGTTACAGTACATGGTGTCCCACGAGACAGAATGAGGCACAACTGGTGGATAATGAAAAGAAAAACACCAGGACACTGGAAGGACATTTTGATACAATAAAGGGGAAAGCTGGCAAGTGAGCCACATCAGCTCCTGATATTTGGATTAACTGATTAGTGATTAATACATAAAACAGGTCTGGAATAGACTTTGAATGAACAGATAATTGAACAATAGTACACCCAAAATTGCTGGCTAACCAATAGGGATAGAGCTGGAAGGCACACAAGGCACCTGATTTTTTCAGTGCTTTCTTTACAATATTTCCCACGTCACAGGTTTCAAATAAATCCCTCAAATGGGGTGAAAATTTTAATCACCAGAATTTTGTGCTAACTGAAATCAGAAAACCATAAAGGTTAAGGTTAATTCAATGTTTCGGTTTCAGTCTTCTTCTGTTACTCCATTTTACTTCAGTTTAAGTCAATCCCCCAAATTTCACAACCCCTGAAATTCCATGAAACTGGATTTCTTTCCAAAACATTTTGGATTTCATAGATTGGCATCTCTCAAGGATGTGAAGAGATCCTTGAGATCCTTCCTGCAAATCATCTGCCCCATCCAGCCCCCATAAAACAGAGATTAGCATCTGTGAGGCCTCAATGCTTCTGCACAAGGATGCAGAGTGCAGACACCACCCAAAACACCAGGAGACAACAGCAGGGTTTATAGGGTAGGAGGGAGATAAACAGCAGAGTGTAAATAAATAGAAGTTTTGCCTGCATTTTTTTTTCCCCTAGGTGATTTATTGACTCATGCTCACCCTCTCTGAGGATCTCCCTAATCCCTTTACAGGTTTAAGCTCATTTCTGATGAAAAATATCCCTGTGCATGGTCCATTTCCTCAAGCACCAGCCCAAACCTGGTGCTGCTGTGCCTCATCCTCACAGCCCACACAAGCAACAGCCCCACGTCCCACAGGTCTTTCATCCACCCACAGCCACGTGCCACCTTTCTCAGCCAAATTCTTCACCTACAGCTTAAAAAAAAAAAAAAAAAAAAAAAAAAAAAAAAAAAACACATAAAAGAAGACATCTGCAATAGCTTAGCCTACCTGGCATGACACAATCAGTAATGGCCACTGGCTCCTAACTCATCAGAGCACACTCCATTTCCATGTAATTGAGAAGCAGAGTAAGTTTGCACAGATTATATGGCTGGTTTAATGAAGTTTAGTAAAATGAGCTCATTAATGCAGCTTTCAAAGGAACTTCCATTTTCTACATGGCAAGGCATGATTTTACAATCTTTCAGCACTAACATTAAAATCTCTCCGATTCTGCCGTGCTGCCAAATCACAGAGTGCACGTGGAAACTCCAGAAGTTCCTCTAATTGCTTGTAAAATGCAATTACCATCCCCTACTTATGTGAGATGGGGCTGTGAGTGGCATTTCCCTAACTGGGGATGGGATCTGCTGCTCTTGCTCCCATTTGTTTGTTTCAGAATACAATGAGGAATGCAGGACTTAAAAAAAAAAAAATAAATCAAATCTATCAGGAAGATATCCAAACAGTTTCTAATGATGCCACATACATAGACACAAACCTCCAAGGTTTTTCAAGCACCCCTAGTTGGGTACTTAGGGTATGATTTCTAATTTCTATCCCACAGTTGTTTTATCACAGCATTTGAAATCTCCCAAGGTGCTTTTGAAAAGAGGTGTTTTCTTAAGCTGTCAGCACAGCACTTCAGGAATGCAAGCAGGTGCTGCTGTGGAGGGCAGCACACAAACCACACACTGGAGTAAAATATCAAACACAAAGATTTCTCATGACTCTCCAAGATACCCAGAAGTCAATTAACCTGCTTATAGCTTGTCATACAAAACCCCAATCCATTGTTTTGATCAGAATCAAATTAATTTTTTCATCGCTCTCAGTGGCATGATGGCACTTGTGAAGTTGTTTGTTATCAGGATGGGAAAAGCCCATTGGAATGATAAAATGTGTCAGCAGATCATTGGCCCAGGTATCTGCCATATTTTATTTGAAACATGAGGCCAGCTGGAGGTGGCTAAATCTCTCCAGACAGCTGCTCTAAAATAAAGCCCACCTAGCTGCATGTAATGTAAATCAAGATAAGGCAGAGAGTTTTGGAGATAGCCATTGCAGGGCCTCACATCGTGTCATTATGGAAAACAACAAAGGAAAAGAATGAGGAAAAAGAAAATTATTGTATTGGAGAGAAGTTTATTTTCATGCCAACAGCAGGCAAGCAGATGGGCAGAGATGGTGGCAGAAAGCTTGCTCCTATTTTTTTCTTATTCCTCCTTGCCATAAAACTGAGATAGTCACACACCTGTGCATTATGAAAAATAATAAATCCAATAAGAGAAAAGGAAAAGAGGCTTAATGAGGTTTCTTTGAAGGAATTGATAGTGCCCAACTTTTAAAACTTTTGAGAGCCACTGGTGAGGACATTCCATGTGCAGCCTCTGTCTGCCCTGGTGGCCAAGCAAACACATGGCAGAAGCACCAGACAACAACTGGGATGTTCCCTCTCTCCCCCAGCCTCCACACAGATCTTCCTGCATCTTAGGAGGGCATCATCCTCAAGCACCTTTTCCTTCTGCCAGGAAACCCACCTGGCATGGGGAAGGAGCCGCCCTCGGGAGCAAAACTCAGCCAAGACAAGAACAGAAAAGAGCACTTTTGCATTAAAAAGGAACTGTACTCCCTGCCATGTCCTTTGGCTAAAATGCTGGGGTCAAAGGGATAGCCAGTTCACGTTGGAAAAGGTAGTAATTATCTTTAGCTCTCCAAATAAGCATCAATCACTGCTTAATTAAGGCCACAAAGTAAATGTGCAGCACCAGACTTCTCCAGAGAGGAAAAGCTCATGTTGTGTACAGTTATTTCCTTTTTCTAACATGTGCTTTGGTTTACATCCACATACAGGGGCTTGGGGTGACAAATAAGATCATTACTGGAAAAGAGTAAACAGCTCAGAGAGAATAATTTACATGATTTAATACAGCTTCACTTTCTGTTCCTAGAGCATATGTAAACAGACTGATTTTCTCCAATTATTCAATTGAATTAACTTGACAATATGTGTATATATTAACTTGTTTACAATCCTTTATTTTGAGGATCAGCTGCGAAACACAATATCTGAGATTTAAACTTTGTTGGTCTGTTGGTCATTTTAATCACCAGGAAGTGTTTCTGTTTCCTCTTTAAAAAGGAATCACCTTTCCCACCTTTGTTCAGCACCCCAAGCAATCCAGCCCCAGTCCTCCCCAGAACATGTGCATACTGCCATAACTTGAATTTATGAGGATAACTCTGGAACTCCTATGAATTTGAATTTCACCCTATCCTGGCATTGTGGCATCTATGGATCTATGGCTATAAGAGTTAGAAAAGTTTAAAAGTAAACAGTAGGAATTTGCCAAACACTGAAAGGATTCAATGCCTCTAATATTCATACTCATCTTTATTGTTTAAAAGGAATAATATGTGGTATTTTTTTTGGAAAAAAATGCAGCTTTTCTCATAAAAAGCCATTCAATCAGTCACTGAAAACCACATAACAGTATGCCATCATAAAACAAAATAGATTTTAAATTATTCTCCAGTGACCAAGACAACTAGCATTTGATTTCCTGAAACATCTTTTGACATTTCTGCTTGTTTCTTAGAACAATGAAACTATTTCTCTAATATTTCTTTCTGATCCCTTAAATTTCAGAGCCATGAAAGAGTTTGCCCAGCTATCTTAAGTTCTCCTAGGTTTCTGCATATGACAGAAAAATTATGAGGATTGAAAGCACAGAGCTAAAGATGCTCCCCTCCTTTGCACCAACACCCCCAAAACACCGTAGAGAATTCTCCTGTATAACCTTGTGTTTGTTACTCCCCCTGCTTTCGCTGAAGATCTTTGAATAAATGGTGGAGGGGAAATCAAGAGAGCAAACAGCCTCTCCAGTGCTGATGGCATTGTGCCTCAGAGATTAGTTAGAGTTTATCTCAGCACAGATGGTGATCCCCCAGAGGAGCCTGGGACCTTGGTGCCTCGAAGTGTTGTGCAAACACAGCACAGAGATGGTGGCTGTCCCACAGGGCTGCTCAGCAATTGCTGTTCAATTACCTTCATTCAAGTTCATTTGTGGCTTAAAGTGTTCAGCATGAACTGGGACATCAGCCTGAACTTCCACAAAGTGAGGGCAAAGCCCTTAGTTTGGTGATTCCATCATCACTAATATTATTGCTGTTGTTGTTATTAATTCACTAGATGTAAAAGACTAAGGGAGATGGGGATTGGTGGAAGGCCACTCTTGATTTGGATGCCCCCAGCCCCAAATCAGCACAACCAGCCTACTGCAACGTTCATGAACAGTGCAGAGTGGATAAAAATGCACTGCAGAGAACCATTTCCAGATGGAAAACTTAAGCTGGGCATTTATGGTTGGATTACAACTGCTCCATCCCAAACAGGGGGTGAGCATTGCTCTGACCCTGCCCTGACCATGGCCCCTCTTGCCATTGAATTGGGGAAACTCCCTTCCTTGCACAGCATAAAACCAACTGCAGAGGAGGTTCCAAGTTTTCACCTCATTAGCTATTCTGGTGGAAAGCAGCTGTATAAAGAAATACATATGAAATCCAGGTGTGAAGGATTTCAGTGTCACAAGGCAGTTTCTAACTAGGCATTCATCATGCATAGAAAATTGCAATTGCACCATTGCTACCAAACCAAACCAAAAGGAACTTCTCTGAGTGTGTGTATTTTAATAGTCCCACTTGTAGAAAACGTTGGTAATGATTTTGAGAGAATGGACAATTTTCTTTAAGTCCCTGGTTTCTCCTCTCACTCAGCTGCCTCTTCTATTGCTCTCCTTCTATTCAGCACCAATTTGCTGATTTGCAATCCCCAAAGACATGTGTTTTCTCTTCTTATTTTACTCCAATTTTGGCTGGACCTCAAACCAAAGCCTGTGTGTTCTCTGCTCAGAATTTCATTATTAAGTACAGTCTAGTGGTTCTTGCATCCTGCCTTTTATTTTCCCAGGCCTAAATTCACAGAGGGACCAATAAGCCTGAAGTGGAACATGGGTGGAACTCAGGCATTTATGTAGAGGAGCATAATTCCTAAAACGTCCTCCACAAAGCCTGGCTGGAGTCCCCAGATACCAAAATTTGCATTTCTAAAGTCCATAGGCGTTTAACTTGCCTGTCAGGAAGAGCTGCCCTCCCAGAGCAGCAGGTGCTGGTGCCTGCTCTGCTCAGGGCTCTCCAGTTTGTCAGGCACAGCCAGGTCCCTGCAGGAGCTGGAGCCAGACACCCACCCCAAGCTGGGTGTGCACACTTGCAGATGGGAGAGGGCAGCTTGGCTTCCCTTCAGCTGGAGCTGCTGCCTGTCCTGCCCACCCCAGCTCTGCTCAGCCTCTGCCACGGCATGCAGGATGTGCAGGCTGAGCAGCCTTTCAGGAAATGGAGTTTAAAACCTTCTCTCCCACCTTGCAAGAGTAGCAGTGCCTCTTCTGGGCTCTGCGACTCCCCATCCTAAAACTGAACTTGCTACTCTGTGCAGGGAAACATTCCCAATTTCCTGCTCCAAGGGAAGAAAACTGAAACTGAGATACCCTAAACAGGGGGAGGACTTTTAGTCTGCACTCCCAACATTTTTCAGACATTTTACATTAGATTATCTTTGGAAAGGATAGAATAAAATTATACAGGACTTGCTTGAAGCACAGAGCTCCTCCTGCCACCTCGGGGGGCTCAGACACATCCTTGACAATCTCAGTTGAGGGCTGGTATAAATAAGTTTTTCTCAGTGAATACCCTTCTGAGGTGCCCAACTTTGCCTTTACAAAGCATTATTACAAAGACTTCAGTAAGGATTCCCAAGGATTCCTCAAGCTATGAGCAGTGATGACAAGCATCCAAGATGGAAATCATTTACAGGGATGAGGTTCAGTCCCATTTCCTTCTCCAGGTGAGCAGTCATTTTAGTGTTCTCAATCAACAAATCAGAAAGGAAGATGTAAATGATCTCTCTCTCCCTGGTGAATGGCCTAAGATGGACAGGAGGCTCACTCTAAAAAAGAAGAGGCACTCTGTGTCCATCACAGATGGACAGGCACATCTGGTTGCTGAGGGCAGATGTTTTGGGGTGCAGGTGTTTGGAGCAGATGCCTGCCTGACTTCTGTGTTCTGGGAAACTGAGCTGTGCTGCATGTACAGCAGATAAGGACAGATAACAGCCAGGATATTCATTAATGCTTCCTCTGAGAACATGACATGAAATAGGAAATTAGTAAATTGCCCTCTGACACTGTGTAAAGTTCTAAGTATTCAATCCACACATTTTAGGAGCTTGTTGACAAGCTGGAAATGATCCAGAAACGTTTTTGCAAAGATTTCAGGGCTGCAGGACCCATCCTGCTGTTGGATACTCCAGAAACTCCTTCTGTTTAGGTTCTGCCACAGAAGGTCAGTGGATGATTCACTCCTGCTCTCTAAGTAAGGAAGAATAATCCTTATTAGGGGAAAAAAAGCTTTAGTGGAAACACAGAAATTAGGTTTTCGTGTAGAGAGGAAAGCAATTTTTATATTTTTGATAATAAATAGTGACAATGAAGAGATATGGCTGCATATCCACAGATGGATCCTCAGCATCTGAACTGTTTAAATATATCTGTTCTCTGGGTGTTCTCTTGGGCACAGAAATGAATGGGGTCAAGTCTATGGCTCTGTGGTGCCAGTAATCTTAAGGTCATCTCAGTAGTTCAAGCTATTTTTAAGAACTTATGCATCTTTTGGGAGAAATCCTCAATTATTTGCACCACTATGCAGTATTTTTTCTGTCACAGTTTTACTTTGAATCTTTCAGCGAAACATATGATTTTCCATCTTGTTCTCCAAGACTGTCTTTTTGGCAGGGATTGCCAGAGTTTTTTATCCTCTAAGGATGTCAGAAGGTTCTGCATTTTGTCAAACTTTGTGGTAAATAACTCAAACATTTACTTTCCTGTTTTGCTGGCTGCTTCACAGATAGAGTGCAGGACCTTTTCTCCAAGCCACTACATCATGTCCTGGTCCTGTAAGGCAGTGCTAGGAATAATTTGAATGGTTTCTATGGCAGTGAACAAGACATAATTTCAAAGAGTAAGGCTGGTAAAGTCATTAGAGGCTGTGCTTAGGCAGTGAGGTGGTCAAAGCCCCTGAGGATTCCTGTTGTGGTGCCCTGCTCGGGTGCAGACACATCCCTGTGCCCTGCTCAGGCTGCCACCACCTCCCACTGCTGTCACCTCGCCCTGGCACGGTCACACCTGCTGTCCCTGTCACACACCTGCCTCACCTGTGTCACACAAGCTACAAACCATAAGTGTGGCAATTGAGGGGACACCAGGGCTGACTTTGTGTTGTAAAATATTTCATTTGCTCCCGAAATTTTTGTTCCAGAGCTACACGTGCAAGTAGCAATGCATCATTTCCTGAACAAGAAACAATGCACTTTCAGATAACTCTGCAAAGCAGTAATGAAGATAAAATTTAATTTATTTCAATTAAGAAGGTTTATGAGTTATTACTTACAAGCTTTGCTGGCAGCCATAAGAGTGATTGCCACTATCTGAGGCTTTTTTTGAACTCCAGCTGAGCCACAGAAGCAGAGAGTTATGAAAAGCTACCTGACTGATGTGTTGAGCTCCTGGATTTCTACCATGCTAGGACTGAGTGATCTTACAGCTTAGTAATGACAGGAATGATTACCTCTCAGGATGGATGTAATGCTACATTTCAGGGCTTAGGTGCATAACTGCTTTCCTCTTATTATATCTCCCTTTTGTGCTCCATGTATTCTAGTCAATGGCACTGCAATTTCCCAAGCAACTCCTGCTTTCATAAGGAGCCCTGCTAATGACTCTGCCTTGCCTCATTTTCTCCCCAACAAAATGAATAGCTCCCCTGCCCTAACCAAAGCCTGTTTTTATTTCCCCTCCTTTATATTTGTGCTTTCTGTGATGGGCGTTAAAGACATGGCTGTTTCCTAAATTTGGTGAATTCAGTGCTGGAGGAAAAGCTCCACTCCATCATGCCACAGTGCCACAGCTTCTCTGGGACCCTGGTGCTGTGCTCCCTGCACCACAGTGCCCCAGCAGTGGCCAGGGAGGAAGCAGGCAGCACAAAGGTGGGTAATTGTAGGAAAATTGTAGGGTTTGGGGACTTAAATCAGGGCCTTGGACCTGTGGGGTTCTAATCTACACACCCTGGTAAGGTGAGGCAGGTGAGCTTACAGTCACCAGCCCAAAGGCAGAGACTGTAAAAGCTGTGGTGGTGTCAGGCTTGGATCTGTCCCTTTCCCTCAGCCACCCTGCAGTGTCAGATGCTCCAAATCACTGACTCTGCTGCCTCACTTTCCACGTTTGTTATTCTAAACCTTGTCCAAGTGGTTTCAGGAAGCAGTTCCCGTGCTGATTCCCCACAGATGTTTATCAGACACAAAATGCACGATCAGATCCCAGAGTGCTGACAGCTCCCTCTCTGCCAGGCTGCTGTGCCCTTGCTTGGGGAGCTAAACAGGGTTTATTCCCCTTGTTGCACAAGGCAGGCTCTGAGAGGCAGTCAGCATTCCTGGATTCATCCGTGGTGCTGAGGGAAACCTCCCAACTCATTGGGTCATCAGGGTTGGAAGAGAAACCTTCAGGATCATCCAGTCCAACTGTCCACCAGCACCAGCACCCCTAAACTGCACCACCCAGAGCCAGCTCCAGACACCTCCTAAACCTCTCCAGAAATGGTGACCCCACCATCGACCTGGGCAACTTCTCCAATGCCTGACCACCCAAACAGTGAAAGTCTTTTTTCTAATATCTGATCTGAATATCCCTCTCTCAGCTTAAGGCCAGAGGACCCCAACAGTTGGAAACCAAGCACTTTGTTCACTTTACTCCTAATAATTCTCCTCTATTTTACAATACTTCCTTATTTCCTCTCTTTCTCTACTGCAGAAATCCATGGAATGTAATAGCTGCTATTTTCTTCCCCTGTTCTCCTCCACTGAGGTGGCTATTTACTTCCAGTAAGTATATTTCTAAAATGCTAGTATTAGTTTTGTATTTACTGGCTTTTTCTTTCTTCAACATATGTCCAAATAAAGAAGCTGACAATATAAATGACACTTGCAACCTCATTTTTGCATTCACTTCATGCAGAAAATATTCATACTCACGGTACGCTTACTAAAGCACAATATCCCTTTAAATCACTCTGAACATAATATCTTTAAAGCACTGATTAAGTAGTTGCCCCTTTCAATGTAACTACTGCCTGCTAAGTGTGCTGTTAAATCAGCAGCTCATCAAATGGCCTGATGCTAGAACGTAACAAGTTTCTGATGGAGTTGTGCTCCTTCAAAGAACAAGCATTTTTTTCATCACCCTCTTAGTCACCTAATTTGACTGAGATCTAAGATCCTAATGCATCAATCTTGTTAATTCTCTTGCCAGTACATAAGAAATTGAAGCAATAAACCACAACCTGTTTGTAGTGGTGTTAACATTATTATGTAGCACACCAGCTGACAGGAGCAGAGCTTTTCCATTAAACTTCAGCCAGTACAACAAGCCTGTAGCTCTTGGGAGTGTCTATCTTGTCATGTCTTTTTTCTTCTCTTCTTTCCAAGCCACTGGTGACTCATGCAAACTGCTGACCCTTTGCTCAGCGTTGAGTTTTGCCTGGTGAAACCCTGCCATGGGCCCTCATTTCTATTGTGCTTTCCCTGTGAGTGAGGCTATCATCTGTGCAGCACTAATGTTGAGGCTCCAACTCAAACCAGCAGGTGTGAAATGTTCCAGGAGAACGGTCAAAAAAATTTTCTAATGGCGTTAAAAAATATTTTTCTTCTAATTTGACTCCTAAGTGGTTGTGCCTTTTTTTTTTTTTTTTTTTTTTTTTTTTTTTTTTTTTTTTTTTTTTTTTTTGTTTAAGCATTTAAAAAAGGAAACAACTCAGGCAAATAGCATCTGCTTCAAAATGTCAGCCATAAAGCTGAAGTTTGGCAAAGTTGTCTACACAACTAAAAATATAACACAGCATGTGATAACATGAGGTGTTGATGAACTGTAGCAGCTCACCCCTGACAAACCAGCTCCATCATGGAGAAGGAAGTTCAATCTCAAAACTGGGCACAAAAAATGAGGTGAGCAAAAATGAGGTGAGCAAAGTGCCCTGTAAAAGTCTCAATGAAAAGTATCCAGAATGAAAAAACCATAAGACAAGGTTTTAATGGGAACTTTGTCTGAGCAAAACCTGCAGTACTCCAGCCCTTGGGAGTCCTGCTGGTGCTGAGGCATGGGAAAAGAGAGAGAGGGAGTTCTGAGGGCTTTTTGTATTTTACTTTTTACATTTGGGGCAAATGCTGTGTTTTTTTCGTTGTTTCTGCAGCCTGGTTTTCCCATCCTTAATTATTGTGCATTGTTTCCTCACAGAAAGAAGCTACACCCCTCTTTATTTGCCAGAACATGCAGATTTCCTCTTGGTGGTTGTTAGAGATACCCTCCTAGTACATAACTTTCCATGAGAGGGCTGCCATGGTAACACAATTTACTGTATACCAGGGTTAATATGTGCATAGACACAGAATAATGTGCAGACACACAAATTACTGCTTCCCTATGGACTGCTGCTTCTGGCACTGATTTTGCTGCTGTTGTTGGACACATGCTTTATACATTAGAGAGGGGGAAAAAGCCCCTTTTTACATTTGATCTTGCATGCTGAATGTTGGGATGTAGAACAGAGATGTGTGACTTACTCCTGGAGGGGGGAAGAGGTTGCAAGAATCACACATGCATTTGTGCTTCTGAAAATGCTGCATGCGAGTGAAAAATTCAGAGCTGATCCCAGGCATTTTTACATATGGCAAATTAACAGCTTTTTAAAGGTCTAGTCTACTCACAAGGACAAAAAAAAAAATTCTTCATTCTAAATAAGGAATGTATCATTTTGAAAAATAAATGAATGAGGCAAAACAAAAGCTTTGCAAAATATCAATGGGATTTCCTACTCTGCAGCTGTGTGCTATTACCAGCTACAGTATATCACTCAAACTCTGCTTTTAGAGGGGTAACTGTCAGCCTACAGGGATTAAGATTGAGAATTTGCAATTCATCATCTTTATTTGGAAGTCTGGTAGCTTGCTTGCCCAAATTAAATACTTTCTCTATCACAAGTATACTTTTCAATTAGTTAGAAACATGGACTGCATTTGATTTCAATAAATAAACAAATTATAAACTCTTGAATCTTCATTAATTTAAATCAACAGTTTAAAATTCTGTCTTGCAAAGTACATGACACTCTCAGATATCTTAATATAATTATGCCAACCTATTTTTCTGATTGTCAGAATCTCAAGCATTAACTCAATTGCCTCAAATGCAGTACACTTGATGCAAACTGTTGGCATCAAGCTGCTATAGAATTTTGCCACGGAAATTTTACTAAGGGTGATGCTGAAAACAAAATCAGACCTACATATTTCTACCTACATCTTTCTTTTCTGTCTCTGGAGTACAGATCTGCACTTAGGAAAACATTATTTATCTGTTTAAGAGACTCCCAGTAATTTGCAGGAGAGGAATTCCAACCAGAGTAATTTCAACTCTTACTGCTGTTTCCAGCATTGCTTGTAGCATTCAGGCAAGGCAGGGTGGGGTGGATGAATTAACAAATTCCTGCTTTTATCAGGAGTTAGCTGGCCTGGGCATAGGCAGGGAAACAAAATTCCAGTTGAGACTGCAGTGGTTGGAGCCTGTTGTTGAAATCTCAGCCACTGGAGCAGTCACTGGGGTTGTGGATGGACAATGGATGGATCTGCATTAGTGTGGATAATAAAATCTAACACAGTGCTCACCTGGCTGCACGTAGGAAGCATGGAAGATTTGGCAGTCCTGGGAACCTTTGGAAATTGCAAAGATTCCCAAAGGTGCAAGAGAACACAACATCACCATTACAAACTCTTGTGGACAAACTGATGGGAATTGGAAGCTTTGTAGCTGTGGGTGCTCAGTGTCACCACTAATTCAGGGTCAATGCTGTGCTGCCAAAGCTGCATGGATTTCATGGCAGATACAGCTTGAAAAGCATAAATAAATGTATAAATACCTCATGCTCTGAGCAGAATTTAGTGTTTCTGGAACCCCACCCCTGATTTTTACCTCGTGGTCATACAGACCTTCTTCCAAGCCTTGGGCCAGACAAGAGTTCCTACAAATTGCTGCACAAAGCCCTCTGGTATCTCAGAATCCTCCCAGCCCTGACTCCTAAGGAGATCACAGACCCCTTTTGTTTTCAGTGCTGGATTCTCCATTAAAGCCATGAACACTTACAGCTTGAATGCCAGTTAATGAAACATAACCACACAACTGGAGGTATTCAGCTATCAGAGCAGAGGAGAGAAGGAATAAATCCAGATAAAATAAATAAGTGCTATGTGGCAGCAGTTAAATGACTAAACCAGCAAGGACTAACTGCATGTCAGGCTGTTCTTCCTTTAGTGGAAGGAAGTGTGTGGAGAGGAAATCTCCTTTGGTAACCATAAACACAGAGTAAAAGCACACACAGGACACTGGGTATTATTCACCAGCTAGAATTGCTTCCTGTCAGAAATGGACAAACAGACCAAAGTCATTAATCTGACTTATCCTGGGTTTTATCGAGGAGAGAGAAACTTAATGTGAGAGGTCAGGCACAAAGAACTCCAAGCTACCCAAGGAAACAGGGAAAACAAGAGCCAGCTCCAGCCTGGCACTCCTCCAGGATGCTCAGTGCCTCGAGCTCAGGAGTGACTCTGTGCTGCACTAGCAGCACACAAAAATGTGACAAAAATCCACCCCAAGGTGACACTGCAGTGCTCGGCTCTTTGGGTCAGGCCACACAAATTTGTGTGACACAAAACCACCCCAAGGTGACACTGGGGTGCAGCCCAGCCCCAGGACAGGATTTTCTGAGGGTTCAGAGGTACAACCCAGCTGCCAGTGCTGGCTGTGGATTTACAGCAGCTTGGGAATACTGGTAATCTAACCACATTCATTTATTTCCTTTGCAGGTCTCCATGTTTTAGGTAGAATTTAGTCTTGATGAAAGACCATCAGTGATTTTGTAACTTATGTAATTTGTGTGACAAATGTTCAATTTTTTTTCTCTTACTACTTGTGTGTAACATGACACAGTACTCATCTTCAAACAAGGAACAAGAGCAATGCCACACATGGTTTTATAAAATGCCAATTTCCCTTTGCCTGATACCAACCCTCAGAACCCAAACCAACAAGCTGACAGATCAGTCCAAACTCAGTCCTATTTCTGTGTGCTAACCATTAATTCAATTGAATGTTTATAAATACCACAGAGAAAGCAGCTTCATTCTTCCATTTTGGTACTATAGAAAAATAATATAGTGGCTCCATTTCATTAATTACAAAAATAATTAAAAGTGTGTGCTTTCTGTACTTTATTACACAGGAGAAATATACTCAAATCCATTAAGAAGAGCTGCAAATGATGAATAGTTCTGGACTGAATTTTTTTTATTGGCATGATCTGACATTCTCTATGCATTTCAAGAAAAATTCCCCACTGGCCTTGCTTGGCAGGGGCTGATGTCATATTTTGTCCAAGCTGTCCCAGCTTCTCCCCTGGTGTCCCCAAGGAACATCAGTGGCCATGCTGGGGGGTCTGGTGCTGATCCTTTTAATGACCATGTTTGAAGCTGACAGAAATTGGCCAATTTGTATTTTTAATCCAATATGTGTTTTTTAATTAATTCATAATTTGTTTTCCTCCCAGTGAGTTTTTCCAAACTGTTTCCGGTGGTTTCTCTGGGATTTATGGAATACTGAAATAAGAATGAGGGGAGGATTTTCAGGACAGTTCTGCTCTGTTGGGTATCTGCAGGCACATCACTCTGTGGTTCACTTAAAAAACTGAGACAAATGCATCAAACACGTTTCAGATTAAACACAATTATTCATTTTCCCCCTTCTCCATCTTCACAGCAAACACCTCATCATCTCTCACCAGTAGAAGAGCAGCTTTCCCCTGAAAAGTCGTGATCCAACAAATATCAGCATGACTTTGGTGCTGTTTAGTCCAAGGTTAGGAAATGACATGTGCACTACCTGAGTTTTGCTGTGATGCATTTCATCTCAGAGAGATGTCTGAAAGTAACTACTTCTGCAGCTGCAAAGCCTAATAATAGAGAAATGCTTTCACCAAAAAGGCAGGTGACTTCAAAATAAAAGTAAAATTCAAAATTCATTAAAGCCAGGACCAGTTTCTAGGAAAAAAAAAAAAAAAAGAATACATTGTCTCTACTGTGTGGGTATTGTACCTGCTCATGCAATTTTTGAGTGCTATAAAATTGGTTTAAATATAACATTACAGGTTACATTTCCAAGCTGTGCTTCAGGAAAGGCCTTTTCAGTGTGTCCTCATGGGAAAATCATGCTGCAGTTTAAGTGGTGACATTTCAGAGAGCAGAGAAGTTGCACAGTATGAAATTGTCTGACTGTGGAAGAGATGAATATGCTATTTATTACAGTAAGTACTAGTTATGTCCAATCACTCAGAATTTACTCTTTAATGCGTGCAAGGGGAATACAAAGTACTTAGGTTGCAATTAAATGCACCTTGGGCTATTGAAGTGATGAAGAAAGAGCAGGAGAAACAAAAGAAATCTTACAAGTGAGCTGTGAGAGGGGCAAGAAGCAGCTCTTAATTTTTTATGACAGGCTTGACAAGGCAGATCAGAAAGCCCAGACACACTGCAGGCCTCGGGTTCTGAAATAATAAGACAATGAGTTAAACATCAGCAAACAGACTGGGCAATATATACAGAGGTTTAACCTACACTCTCACAATTTCTTCTAGGACTGCAGAGAAGAGGCCAAGGTCCAGTTTTAGGCTGATAACAACCCTTTTCATGCAAAATTTGACTTAATTTCTCAGAAAAACTAAATGTTCCATTACAGTTTGTCTGTTTAAAGGGCAGCTCTGGATACCAGCAGGACTGCACACTTTCATGTAAATCTCAGAAGCCAGAAGAGAAGTTTTCACAGAATTCAAAAGCTGCAGAGCATGCCAATGGAAAGAAGAATCACTTGAGCAGCATTTCCTGGCTCATCCAGCTATTTACACATTTACAAAGGGAAAATAATCACATTCACTGACTTCATCAAAAAGAAGATTACAAGAAGCTCCTCTTAGAAGTGCAGATCTTCCCAAAAGCCATGTTGGAAGAAATGAAAGTTTCAGGTTTCAGTTTAGATATGTACATTTGCAAACTTGCAACACAGCCAGTGAT
Source organism: Cettia cetti (assembly GCA_013401135.1). Classification (NCBI taxonomy): domain Eukaryota; kingdom Metazoa; phylum Chordata; class Aves; order Passeriformes; family Sylviidae; genus Cettia; species Cettia cetti. Next base: position 57,981 of record VZUI01079708.1, read on the forward strand.
TCTCCAGATGTTCACTCTTTTACAGAAAGGTGTAAGACATCCTAAGTCAAGAAAAATAAGCTTGTCTGTGATTCTCTGTTCCATGGGTATAAACTCCCCAGAACATGAATAAATAACAACACTTCAGGGCTATGCTGAGTCCAGGTAGATGAGTTTTTTCAAGCAAACCTGGTTTACATTATTTTTTATGACTGCTGGAATTAGTTTCAACTGTTTTCAGAAGAGCCCTGTCCGTGGATTTCAGTGAATGCAGAGAGCAGGCAGTGGGGCTGCTCAGGTGTCCATTCCATTCATGTCCTGGAACCTGCCTGAATCTTCTACAGACATGGGCAGAGGGCAGGAGTGACAATGTGCTCCTAAACTTCAGTGGTGCTTACTTTTACACCACCCATAAACCTTTCCCAGCCTGTGCCATCTCATTATGACGCTGCTGACCCAAGTATAGCATTTGTGATTATTGCACTTGGACTTCCTGCAGAAACAAGAGCAGCCTCCCCTAAACCTGTGTATCTAAACTCCTATAAAGATCATATTCCTGTGTCAGTGGGCCTGAATTTAATGGTGCCAAATACTTTATTTTGCATAACAACACAGCCAAGAACTTGGAGAAATTCCCTTTCTGTGCTGTGCTCTATTTCCAGCAGTAGCTGGAAGTTATGCAGCATACCTCCACAAATCTTCAGGGTAAAAGCTGAGAACAAACTCTCTGTGTAAAACAGAGGACACAGCCTATCAAGGATTAAAATACAGAAGGGTGATTAAAACACCAGCAGCAGGCAGAGCTTTTATTCACTACTACATAAACTAAACTGGAAGCATCCAAGTACAATAATAATACATCAATAATAAATAATGATGAGAGGTTCAGTTTTCAAGTTGTAGATAATACTGAAAATTTGGCTCATAATTGTGCACCTGTGTATTATAATTACATGTTTCCTCTTAAATTTTAATGCAATTAATTAACATCTGATTAGCATATTTTTATTTAGGGAATGGAAGAAAGGTTACATACTGCTTCACTTGGATTTGGAGATGAAGCACTTTGCTATGAAGCAGGGTTTCTGTTGAACACTCATGGAAAATAACTGCCTCTATCACAACTGGTTCAAAAAGAAAGTGAGATTTTTAACAGGTGTCACTCCAATGACAACTGGTATCAAGACTTCCATTATTTTTGTCTAATCTGTGAATATATATTACAAATTATTCATATACCTGCAACTATATTCATAAAGCTTCAGAAGAACTATTTCCCATCAAAAGTTTAGATTGCTTAGAATAAATTATAAATGGAACAGTCATTAGTTAACAAAGCTTCCCAGCAACATCACCACCAACAGTGTCAAAAGAAACTTCACAAAGTTTCATAATGAGATACAGAGATGAGCATTTCATTACCAACTGAAATATTGTTGGAATATAACAGATAAATTTGTCAGGGTTGCATGCCAGAAATAGTCTCCTCATTTATTTATTTAGTTTAGCTATACTTAATGGTTCCAGTAAAGAGAAGTTGAGTGGCATTTCAAAAGGAGGAGGGATCATTAGGAATAATAAGTTGCACTTCAGAAACGGTGAAAGCTTGCATTCAGGCTTAATTTGTAAAAGCATTTAAGAGACTGGATGGTGCTTAGAAACAAAAGCAAAAATACATCAGTGTCCAGGAGCTGAATGCAGAGGAGACAGTCATAGAAAAAGCTCAGCTATTCCTCCTGGCTGAGCTGATGAGCAGAAGAAATCCTGCAGTATCATGCACTCCTGAGACACTGGCTGGAGATCTCTGAACACAAATGTTCACCTTCTAAAGCTCAGGATGAAAATAAGGAGGACATTATCTGAAAGGCTACTGTTGAGTAAGTTCAGTAGCACCTCCCACAAAGGACCTCTCTGCTCTTTCCTCTGTTCTGCTTCAGTTTGAGGATTGATAAGCAGATGGTGAAAGCTGTTATTCTGTGACAGGCTGCCTCTGCTATCTTCTATTTATCTATATATTTCTATTTTTTTTCTACAGTATGCTGCTCCTTTCCACTTATTCTCTTCCATTTGTTTAATCTATCAAGGTAAGAGGTTTAATCTATCAGTGAAGACAACACATGACCAGCAGTGGTTTGTTGAGAAAAATGTGTCATTGAAGAGAATAATCAAAAAGAAATCAGGTTATATTGTTCAATGTATTGAAATTCCTGGTCATATTTTTCAAAATATTGAAAATCACGATCATATTTTTCTCTCTCGTAAGTGTTCCAAAGGTTTGGCCACTTCTCAGGAAAACTCCCTCATGTGCTCATGAATTCATGGCTATTTTTGAAGACTTCAATGCCCAGTGGAATGCAGACACCCTGGAAAATCAGGAGTAGAGAGGAGGAGACAAACACTCTTTCAATCTACTCCCAGTTACTTTCTTGGAAGACTGAATTAATTTTTCCTCTGCAACAACAAAGATGCAGTAAAAGAAGAGCACATGAAATTTGCTGGAACTCATTCAAGACGTCCTAGGCCATATGCCCTGAAAATCACTCAGGCAACTTTCTCATATGAAATAGGAGTTGAATGAAACCAATTTTTCCTCCAAAGACATTGTAAGGCTAAACACAATATTATTTTTATTTTAGGAATACATTCTTCAATGAGAAAATATCATTATCTTCCTGCAAAATACTGTATTTCCAATGTAAGCATCAGTCTTTAAAATATAAAAAATAATTTAAAAAAAGACCAGTGCTACAGGAATAATCTTCTACTGATAATTGTGCTTATCCCATAAAATTTCATGAGTAACACTTTTCTCCTTGATTAATATAGCCCCAAAGGCCTTTGTTTCAAATATTATTTCTAATTATTCATGGTTTGTAAATGCAATTACAAATAAAGATGAGAGGAAAGCAGGCTTATGGTTTAATGAATTGGATGGAAACACTGAACTTTAAAAATGTATAGAAATTGAAATGAACACTCATATCTCCAGTCTAACAATTAGATTTTGTCACAAGTAGGATTTTCTTTTTCATGGTAATAAATTTGTGTAAATAGCTTTACACACATGGCCCTCACTCACAGTGAACAGAATACAAGATTAGCAATAAAAATGCTCTGAAAAACAGAGGTAAAGGTGCTTATTTTTTATTGACTTTTCCTGTTAATTCTGTACAGGGTGAGTGCCCACCAGCAACCCACAGGGAAATCCAGACTAGGATAAAAATAGAAATTAAAAAATTTAAAAATAAAGAGTTGTTTTCCTCCAAATCTGCCCCTGCCCATGTCCTTAGACCATCACAGCTGTGTCATGTGCCCGTGTTTCAGATGCTCTTTAGAGTGCACCAGTTTCTGAAAGGATCTGTAATCTGGGACTCCCTGTACCACTGGTGGCTTGCCAGGATTTAGCCACACATCAACATCATCACACTTCCCTCGGCTTTCAGTGTGGCAAGGAGAAAAACAGCCACATGAAGTGAAGGCTGAAGGAAGTGCCAGGCAGCATCATCAGAGACACCACAGGGAAATCTGCTGTGTGAGGGTCCTGCCAACAGAGCACCACAGCAACAGCCGCAGGAATTTACAGCATGATGCATCTCAGCCCTGAAGCACAGCTGAAGCCTCAGCTCCTAAGTTACTCCAACAAGTTTTAGATCAGAGCAAGTGCCTCTGCTTCTGGACCAGCCACAGTTTTGTCAGGACATGACCTGGTCCTGAAATGCACAGAGAGGTTAAACAATACCTGGTGGAGGGGAACACCCAGACAGCCAACACCTCCTCAACTGCCTTTGAGTGCTAAACAACACACAGCAGAAGCTAGAATATTCTGTGTTTGTCTTTAATCACCAAACACCACTTTTTAAAATTTAAATTTATGCCTTTGAGTCAGTTTTTGTTGCCAAAAGCAACAGGTCTTAACAGATACAGTGTGAAACCTATTGTTTAGAACTGGCACTAACTGTTCTTCCTCCTTCTGTAGCAGTAGGGAGTTTTTCCAGGTATGTGGGAGGCAAGCTGCTTGGAGCCATTATATTGCTTGTTCTCTGCATGATCTCCTTCATTAAATAATCTTTTAATGCAACATTAATAGTAATTGCAAGATTACAGTTCAAAATATTTGATAACATCACACTATGCAGTTGAAAAGCCACGGATCTCCTCTCTAAAGCTGGCTGTGGGGGGCAAGCCTACTGTGAAACACCACTGAACTGAGAGGGCTGCAATTCCCTTTTTTCTTCCCTTTTTTCAGATCTGGATGTCTCACAGGTGATAAGTGGTACAGCCCAGCAAGGAAAACAACTGGTTAATTCATTTTTTACTTTTTCCTTTTTAAATACGTGAATATAGAGATTTTTTTTTTTTAATTGATTCACAAGGTGGAGGGCTCTCAATCACCCATTAGGGATGATATTTATGTACCAGTACTTGCCTTCATAATTTTTGACTACCCATAGGTATTTCAGAAATGTAAAATTATTCCATTTTCATCTATCTTGAGTCATCTGCTTCTTCTGCACATTTTACTATTAAGGAGTTATTTAACTTTAGATTCTGTGAAGGATTAACAATAAAATGCTTAAAGATACTATTCTCTCTGAGTTAAATATCCTTTCTGCAGTCATTAGCACTGACTTCTTTTGACTTCCTTTAGAAGAAAGAATAAACTGTAAGCCATTGCTTACACCAAATATTTAGGTGTAGTTAAACTCTATTTCTTTAATTCTCTCCCATCTAAGTATCCATCACCATTCTCAAAATAAGTCAGCTACAGAAATGAAAAAAAAAGTCCTTTTCCTCTTCCTCCTGAATATTAATCTTCAATATGAAGCTTTATATTGATTCTAAATTTGAGTATCAGTGATATTCAAAACTACAAATCCATTTCCTACCTGTAGAACTAGTCTGAATCAGAGTTTAAAGAAAATGTTATCAGCTCATTGCTGCCTATTCTTGCTGTATACAAATTCTTTAACTCTGGACTCTCAATTGTCCTTAAGGTGAAATAATCAAAAACTTTACACAGGGAGCATGACAAGGTGGAAGGGGCATACAAAACAAACCACAATTTTTATTTACACAGGGTGTTGAGAAGAGTTCTTGCAAGAGTTTCACAACAGAGTTAACCAGAACTGGAGAAAACCTTAAATCCCAGACCCTGCATGACTGACTGCATTAGTCCACGTGAAATATTCAAAGTCACTCAGGATGAGGATTACAACTTGTCTTCTCTATAAATGGGAAGAAACAGTCAAAAACTGCATTAAAAAACCCTGCTTAAATTGGCTTAATCATAACATTACTAGTTCAGCATAAATAACATTAGTTTAAAATAACTAATATAACTGGAATAACATTTCAAGAGCAGCTTTATCTTGGAGCAAGGTAACCAAACTCCTTAAACTCACAAACTCAGCAGGCAAAAGTGAGGACAAAAACTCTCCAGAGACCATAATTTGTTCTGGATGGACATTGTTGCTGCCTTTCATTTCTGTGAGTTTTTCAGTCTTAAATTCTGGAAAAAAGGGGGATTTTAGAAGCCATTTCATGATAGAAACTATTTGTGATCACTTTCTCTCAGCAGGGCAAAGCTGCTCTTTCACCACTAACATCACCTACCACTTATCTGCAGCAGGCTTTCACAAAAATAGCTGGACTGTGGCTTTGTTTTCTCACTCCCTGTCTTGAAATAAAAACAGGTGGAAACAGGCATGTCCCAAATGTTCAGGGGGATTTGGCAGTGTAGCTAGACTCTCCTTATACATTTATATATCAACACTCATGGTTAGCATAAAGAAACCTGTGAGAGCATTGACACAGGGGCTGACACGTGCAAGGCATTCCCAACCAAACAGCTTTTTGGTGTTGGAAAGAATGCCAAAAAGCCAAACCACAGATATTTGTCCAGCATGGAATTGCCAGACAAAATTGGATCAGAACAAGCAGTTCCAGGAGCCTGGGGGAAGGGTTTTTGGTATAAGGGGTCTGCCAATATGGGATGGATTTGTTACCCATAGGGTAGAGTGGTGCCACACAGACAGCTCAGGAAAGAGGCAGAGCTACAAATTCCAGCCTCTGCCACATGAAGAAGCCCAGCTCCTGTCAACATGGCTATATTAAAGTTCTTCACCCCTCAGACTGTGAGGTGAGAGCCCCTTCACCCTCCCTGAGCTGCTGCTGACCACAAACTCACCCTGCCAACCCCACAGTGCCCCTGCTAGCCCATAAACACCAAACATTGCCAGGCACGGGCAGGTTGTTGATATTTGCATGGCAGGTGAAGACATTCCAATAATTGACTTAGGGAGCTGCAGATGCAGGCAACAAAGTCTTATCACTGCCTTTAATATTGCTATGAAATGACATAATTTCAATAAAACCTTGAAATAACTGAAAAATGAACAGCAAGGTTCATTACTAAAAGAAAAAAAGAAAGAAAATTCGAATCAGAAGTAGCCAGCCACCCATATCCCAGGGAACTTGTAATAACAGTGTTTTCTGCAGGACATATTAGTTAGAAATTCAGAAAAAAAAAGTAAAATATTTTATAATTTATATGGTATATACATACCGCTGAGTATGAGGAATTCTTTCTGCATGAAAAGCCAGCAAGTGGCACCTCATTAAACAGGACCTAGACTTAATCTAACTTGGAACAGATAAAAAAGAAAGGATTCATATGAAGCTATACTGCCTGGGGGTTTAATCTCAAAGCTTTCGAGTATAATGAATGAATTAAGTAGGGCAAGTGATTAACAACAAAGAAGTGATCACATAATAAAAACAGAAATAGTACTGAATGTAGAGCAATGTTTCCATTGTTTATGGACAAGATCCTGCTGTGCTATTTTTATTGTTTTAACTCTTAAGGAATAGGCAAGCTATATGGCAGCACATGTTCTCCAGGTTTGGATGGAGAGAAGTGGGAAAATGCCACGAGCAGAATACCTAATGGTGCATAAATAAGGGACTGTTCAGATATCAATATTTGGATCATTATGAGAATAAAACCAGTCTGCAGCACTCGCCAGTGCTTTAGAACATATTTCTAATGATGCAAGAATGGGATAAACACCATCAGAATTATGATGCTGTGTGTTCCACGGGGTGCTGCAGCTGGTTTGCCCATCAGCCAGAGCAGCAGGAGGCACGGAGAGAACAACGTGTCAGAGCTCAGCATCTGAACCTCTGGCAGCCCCCTGTGCTGCCAGAGCTGAGGCAGGGCTGTCTGTGCCTGCAAACCCCCAGACCCCACCAGGGACACAGCAGCACCTCACAGGGCTGTGCTGGGGCTCATGCCTGCAACCCCCCTGACTCCTCCAGGGACACAGCAGCACCTCACAGGGCTGTGCTGGGGCTCATGCCTGTGCCTGCAAACCCCCAGACCCCACCAGGGCTCCTGCCTGTGCCTGCAGACCCCCAGACCCCACCAGGGACACAGCAGCACCTCACAGGGCTGTGCTGGGGCACGTGCTTTAAGGCTGGCCTAACCCAAATTAAACTGACTGCCACTTAATGCAAGCCAGGTCTCATCAGGGTGGATATGGGGTGTAGACAGGTGCAAAGCAGAGCCCACCTCCCCTCAGCTGCAGCCTGAGGCAAATCAAGAGCACTGTGGGCTGTCCAGGCTGTCAGTCCTGCCCATTTACCTGCACTGCTCCTCTCTAGACCGTTCCTTGCATTGCTTTCTTTACCCCACTCTGGCATTATTAATGCTCTGGCACTTCTCAGTCCTTCCTAAAGTATTTCACTGATAGCAAATCCCATGGTATAAATTAGGGACATCCTGAAAGAAGCCCCCTGAGCAGAGGTCAGGATGACTCAGGGTGAACAGAGAGAAGACTCTCCCTGGCACAGCAAACTCCAAAGGCAGCCCATGTGATGTGAAGGGCTAATATCCCATGTACTGCCACAGGTAACTGCTCCTGAGAGAGCAGGCAGCTCTCAGTCAGCACCTGGCCTCCCTTCTTTATCCACACAGGCCCAACATTCTTGAAGCAAGAGGGCTTAATAGTTTTTAATAGCTTTTCCTGGGCCATGAGTTCTTCTCACAGCATGTGGTGAGCAATAGAACAACTTCAGTTCTCACACAACAAAGAGCAAACAGTGGCCAGCAGAGATGGAGGCTTGTGATCTTCTACAAGCCAAAGTGAACTTGAGCATGCACAACAACCAAATTGATGCATTTTCTTCTACTAAATGAATGTACCAGTCCAAATAATTCTTCAGGGTCTAACAAGTATCAAATGAATTGCACGCAATCCTTCTCTCATGGTATTAAGTGACAAGAAAGAATATGTTTTTCAGTGTTTTTTCTTCTATTGCCTTCACAAGCAAATCTAGTGTATGCTGAATTATGTCTAACAGAGGGAAATAAACACCAGCAGCTTGATTTTTGAGATTTCAAGACAGAGATCACTAGGGAAAAACCCACATTTTCTCAAGGCCCTTGATTGGCTCATAAATTTTGCTTCCCATTCACTAAAGCTTTCAGGAAAGAGAATGAGAGGATAAAGGCTGTAATTGATGGTACAATGCCCACAAGCCTCAACAGATGTGATCCCTCGTAATGAAGCATGTGGGCCTAATTTGGCATTACTTGCTACCAGGAGGATCTTATGCAGGGTATCTTTCTAAATCTATGTTTGGTTGGCACCTGTGCCTTGTTGAAACTGGCATAGCACCTTCTGAGTGGGCACAGTGCCACTCTAGCAGATGGGCAAGAGAGCAGAGAGATGCCAGAGATCCAGTTCTGCATTTGCAACAAGCTAAAAGTAGCAAGGTCTGAGGTCTCATCACAGGACAGCTGAGGTGGGAAGACACCCTGGGAGATGAGCCAGTCCCACCCACTGTTCAGAGTGGGATCAGCTAGAGCAGGCTGAGTCCAGTTGGGTTTTGAGTATCTCTGAGGATGGAGACTCTGCAGACTCTCTGAGCAATCTGTTCTGTGTCTCTGCCTGCCCCCACAATAAAAAAAAAAAAAAAATAAGGTTTTGCTTATGTTAAAATGGAATCTCCTTTATTTCTGTTTATGCCCATTGCCTCTTGTCCTGTCACTGTGAGGCCTTGGGAACAGAGACTGGACAGAGCCAGAGAATAAGGCAGAGATTTATTGAAAAGTCTCTACGGACACACTTTGGGCAGGACAAGAGCCTGGCCAGGGCTGCACCCAAGGTGGACCCAAAATGGTCCCAAAATGGACAAAGGGTCCCCAGGTCTCACCCTTTGATCAGTTTGGGTCCATTTGCACTTTGGGGTTGAATTGTCCAATCATCCTCAGTGTTTGGGAGAGCATGGCCCTGCCCAGGAGGGGAGATGAAAGAATGGTGAGCCAGAGAGACTGCACTGAGCACAACCCCCAGGATGAGATACATGGAGAGAGAGGAGATGGCAGAAGTAGCCACCTTCCCAGTTAAATACATTTCATTTGAGACCCATGAACTACACCCCAAACTGGAAAAATGGTAATGGGAACGTTTCTAAACCATACAACTGCAACCTATAGATTATCACTGAAAAACCCCTCAGCTAATGCCAGCTTACAAGAGCTGACAGCTAGGCCCAGTGCTTTGAAACAGCTTATTGCTTTCTTCTGGTCCTTCAGAACATTGACTGATCAGCTGCCAGGTGCAGTGGCTCCTCCCCACAGCACCCATAAAAGCAGTTTAGTCTACTGGGAAAAGAAATACCAGATAGGAGCAGAATTTTTACGCTATAGATGAATTTGTATCAGCACACATAACTTTGCTGTGTTTAGTAGAGCTGTGCAAGATGTAGACCAAGTCCTTATTCTCATATTTCTGCTCAACTTCGTGAATATGTGAATAGAGAGGACCAGATTTGACTCTCTTTCCTTGTGTCAGTGTTTGCTTTGGTCACAGTACAAGCACCTGCTGAAGCAAAGACCACTGGAGTTCATTCCATCATCTCTGGGTTATTTGCTGTTTGTTTTTTCTTAACTAGTCCATTGCACAAAAGATGCTTTTCTAAGTAAAATTCATCACCTGAAAGAGGAAGCAATGCATCCTGGGTGCCAAAACGTTCTGTGAAATAGAGATTTTATAAAATATTGTGCCAGTTGCACAAATTACAAAAACTATATGGATTGTAGTGCCCCTGCACTTTGAAGTGTGCTGAGTGATTCATGTGATGTTCATTGCACTGAGGTTGAAAACATTATTAACATCTTTGCTCTAAACCTACCAGACCAATTTATTCTAACTGGCACTAATAAAAAGTATCATTAGCAAACAAGGGTCAGTGGAAAACACAGCACAGAGAACATGCAGAGCCATAACAGATAGTTCAAGAAAAAGGATTAAATCTACTTCAGGCTGACACTGCACAAGTGGCTCATCAGAACATTATTCTAACAAATGGTATACCACAATCATAGTCATCTATTATGCTCAACATTAAAGCAAAATAGTACTTCAAGAAAGTGATGCAGAAAAAATGTATTTGCTTCTTGGATCATCTCTAATGATACCAAATTTAAAATATGATGTTTGGTGCTCATCTTCTTATCTTCTAAAAATATCCCTATACCAATTAAACTTGCAAATTTTAAATCTGTATTTTGATTTATTACAATTTTTGTATTCAAGAGTCCAATTATTACCACTTATTTTCAGCATGATAAGTTCATTTGGCTGCTTTTGCCCTTATGTCTTCAGTTCTTTATATTTGAAACTAACTTGCAATGTTGATAATTCCTGAAAAACAGAGGTTACAGTGAACTTTGCTATTGTGCTGTCTTCTTGGTCTTTCCTGTTGGATCCAAGCATTTCAGAACCTTCAGTGGTTTTTAGGCCTCTTACTGTGCCATAAAGAAAAAGATAAACCCTTTCCCAATTAAATATACACAGACTCACACAACATGGGGAATCAGAGAAGAAAAGGTTGAACATTCTGCAAGAAGTCCTTGGACAGATTGGGAGCAGAACCCAAGCTGGCTGTGTCCCAACACACTGCACCATTTCTTCCTCCAGACCTCCCTGAAAACCCCAACTCATCTTCCCATTTAACTTTGGTTTTCACACTGCAAAGACACAAATATTCTAAGCTGTTGGGATTTCCAGCCTTTTACAGACATTTAAAACTATTTCATACAAAGAAGCCCAAACTGTCTCCAAGGAAAGGATCCAAAGATATTATCAGCATTAATTTTATCAAATGAAGGGTTTTATGTGGAGTATCTGGGAGGAAGCAAAGCTCTTGCAGATGGTATTGAATAAATGAACATTCAAGCACAATAAAGAATATTGAATGAGCCTGATTTTCCTGTACAGGTGCAGAAGTAAAATATTAGATGCTGTTTTTCACTCTTCATAAAGCACAAGTGTATTTAGTCCATCCTTGCACACTTTTGTGAACTAATATTTGTTACTGAACGCAGTCCTTCAAAAGGTTTGGCTTTCATACCCCAGACCTTTGGATAATGTTTCACACATAAGGAAACAAATACAATGAAAATAGAATGTGTGAAAGTTACAAGGCATCAGCAGTCTACAATAAGCACTATAAAGCCAGAGAGACAGCAACACTTTGAAAATAGCAGATCTCCATTAGGATAATCAATTTAAACTCTGTGATAATTGTATACAAATGATGGCAATTTCAGCCTCTAACTCTGAGTTGTAAACACCCTTTGAATGCCATGAAATGGAGTGAAAGTCACTGAATTTAATCCACTGTGAGAAAAATGTCTGCCCTTACAATATTTGGCAAAAATCTGGTACTGGATAAAAACTGGATGTGAGACTTCAGATCAGCGTGGCTAAGGCAGAGGTAATGCTGGTTGGCAGAGGAAAGTGTTTTGAAGAATTGGCAAGGTCTAAGAGTACTCCCTTGGCTGAGAGCATCTGCTAACCCATGGCGAAAGCCCTTCATAATCTCAGAGTTACACTCTTCCTTACTTCAGGGCTCCAGGGAGCAAAAAGAATCCATCAGCCACTGCTCTGTCTTTCTATAATCAACATGTTACATCTTTGCCCCTCAGATTCAGCCCCTGCCCACTTCACCTGTTGCCATTTTTGCTTTAAACTGGACTCCCAGCTCTTGGCTGTGGTTCAGTCCCACCAGTGGGCTTTGGCAGGAGCGTGCCAGTGCAGCTCCCTGGGAAGGAGAGATGCAGCTGAACACAAAGCTACACCTGCGCTGCCTCCTCCCCACCCCTGCACCCAGCAAAGCAACATTTGCACCGCTGTGCACAACCAAGAAACAAAGCCCAGCAGAAGCACAACGAAAACAAGCAGCTGATGATCTTTGGATGCCTTTGAAGTTTTCACCCAGGCACACTCAGGCCTGCAGCAGGGTGCTCTGGCTCCTGGGAGAGCTGCCTTCCCTTCTCTCCTCTCTCTCCAGGGCTGTTTCTCTCTCCTCACCCTTCCCTGCACTGAATGCTGTCTCTACTTCTGAGAAAAGCTTGGACACAAATGTTTAGCCCTTGCCAGGTCCACACCTTTGAGGAGAACTTGCCCTCCTTCATTCATTCCCACCCTCAATGCAGGCTGTGCAGAGGATACCACATCATAGCAGGCATTTAGTAAAAATATATATATTTTAGGTGAAGTATGCATGCCTCAAATAATTTTGACCCAGATAGAAGATGCTTTTATTAAGTTGCCACATCTATTACCAAGGAGAATCAGTCAAGTAGGCTATAGTATTCCATGGGTTTCTTTTTACAAGCTCTGCTCTTAAAGGGGAACTTTTGAAACATTGTTCTCTCTCATCAAAGAAGATGAGAAAGAATAGGATTAAGGTGAAGAGAAGGATTTCTTTGAATAGGGAAGATATAATTACACATTTTCCATGACACATGCTGAAAAATGTAATATTGGATAATGCAAGTAACCTCAAATTTTTCATTGTATTTTAATAGAGACCTCTCTTTTAAGGTTTTTATATTATATACAGCATATAGTTATAGGTATAGACACTTCTCTCACATAAAAGAGATTGAAAAGGAATCAAACAAGAATAAACTCTTCCGCCCTAACCACTAAGGAAGCATGATAAAGAAGGACAATATCAGCTTAGCTACAAAATTTCCATCTCATTGTTTCCTGAAATATAAAATTTTATAATGAACATACTCCATACAAGCTGTGCAGAGCAAGTATCTCTTCCAAAAACACACAGAGCAGTAGTAAAAATCAAGCATGGACTCAACGACATCTGTTGTGGCATTGTTATCAAATGCCATCTTTTTTACCCAAATCTCTAACAGCCACTACTCCTTTTTTTTTTTTTTTTTTTTTTTTTTTTTTGTGTGTGTGTGTGGAAATATTAGTTTGTATGCAGCATCTAAAAGCTGGCACACAAGGACCGACAGATGCTTTGGTTTTACCTCATCTTCAACTTCCTTGGCTCCTCGTCACACTAGCTACAGCTCGGCAAATTATTCCTCTGCTTTGGAAAGCCGACAAAATGCCATCTGTCTCTGCATGGTTATCAAAACTAATACTGTAACGTGAAAAAAAAAAACCAAAAAAACCCAACTCTGATCTGAAATTGTACCTGGCAACTGCATGGTGAGGTGGAGTGTCCTGCTGGATCCCTCACAGACACACGTTCCTGCTCGTGGACACCCACCTCGGCCACGGGAACTGCCAGTCTCTGACCTTTCCTGCTTGTAGCTGTTCCTCATGCCATTGACATTGACTGACACTAATTATGGCTTAGAATGCAAAATGAGGTAGGCTTCTCACCAACTGAAACTCCAAGGTCACTGTGATTAGAGTATGAGCAGCTTTTGGTTTTCCTTATAAAAATGAGAGGCTGAATGCGCAGAGGGAAGAGGTGGAAAGGTCAAGGAAAGAGAAAGAGCAAGATTACATCAGTGTGGTTCAGCATGTAATCACGTTGGTCCAACAGCTACAAGATTCATCACTGAAGCTTTAGGGAAGGGCAAACATGAGCATGGTGTCATTAGATAAAACAGAAAAGAACCAAAAGGTATGAAATGGTCTGACAGTCCTGCCCTTAAGCTGACAGAGGAGTCATCCTCAGAGCTTCTCCTCCTTTCTAAATACCACAATAATTTCTCCACCAACTGGTGAAGTACAGCCCAGAATAAACACCTTGTACAGACACAAAGCTGGCTTTTGTACCCTGCAGAAATGCTCTAATGCCACCTCCAGGGTTAGCTCCAACCAAACAGGTGCTAGAGACAAAACTGAAGTGAGGATCACGTGGACAGCAAAGGGCAGGTGATCAAAATCCAGATTAGTAGACACTGTCCCCTTTTGTGGAGCTTCTGAGCTGCACATGGATCAAAATGAGAGCAGAGCAGTTGTGCTCCTCCTCCTAATCATCCCCTACTGCTTGTGGCCAGAGATAGGACACGAGGTGAGCTCTTTGGTCAACACCTCGTCATGTTTTGTTGCAAAGAGAGGAAGTGAGGGTTACACAAAAAAGCCCACAGCTCTGTGTCTGTATTCAGCAAAATGGGCATCAGATCCTGTCATACTCCAAGGCCAAAGTCTACTGCTAGATTCTCTGTGATTAAGAAGCCATCGCTTGGCCAACCTTAGTCATGCAACTGAGCAAATAAATCCAGAGCAGATTGCACAGAACATACAATTCTAACTCTTATTTCATGTTTAACACACTACAGAAAAAGCATTTCCATCCTCTCCTTCCTTTACCATCTGAGATGCATTGAACCAAATAATATTTCTCAAATGGCATAAACATATTAATGTTCAATATGAGAAAGACTGACCCCCCAAATCTCATCCCTTATGTATTTTCAGACTGAAGTTACTCCTATCTTGCACTGATATATGGTAACAAGGAAGTTCATTCCAAATGTGGGTTTTTTTAAAGCTATCCAAGGTAGGAGAACACTTTTGAGGAAAAAATGCTTTAGATAAATCACTTTTTTTGTTTGTTTGTTTTTTATACATTTTGAAGTTTGGCTCACAAAATCAACATCTTGAGTTTCTCCTGCTTTCCTCTATCTATGATGATCTTCATCTTTATATCTAAAATGAAGTTTGTGTGGATTACCTGCCACCTTCCATGCAGTCCTGGCAATAGGGGTTCCTTTCAGGGGTTCATTGTGGGCAGCCCTATGGCACAAGCCTTGAGAATGGTGTCCCTTTAAGCTGTGCTCTGCTGCCCCTTTGAACTGGCACCATAATGCAGGACTGAGAAATCATCACATCCCTCTGGAATCCCTGTCTGCAGCGTGCGTTGCCTCTCAGTTACATTCACACCTCGTCTAAATGAGTAGAAAAGAACAGAAGGATGGAGAAGGCTCAGAGCTTCCTCTCTTCCTTCAAGGCTCCCTTTCTTCCTTCTATACAACATTCTCCTTTGTGTTCTTGGCTACACTGTATTATCATGAGCTCCTTGGGAAAAGACCCCTTCTCTCTATCTACAAAGAAATCATTAAAAAACAGTAATGTCTTGGCTTCACTATGCAGTGAGTTTCTCCTTGCATGTTCTTGCTCCCAGCAGTGTTAAGTCCATGTGTAGCTCTTATTCACAGGAAATCCTTTTAGTCTTACAATGAGGTCTTTGTAGCAAGTCTTTGGTGTTATTCTTCTGTATTTGCAAGGACTCTTGAATACCGAGCTGCCTGGGACACAGCATCGAGGGGAATAACTAATATAGGCAAAATGTAAACTAATTTTGGGGAACAAAAGCAGCCTTCAAGCTATATGCAAAGTTACTAAAAGCTGTTTTTTTCAAGGAGGGTGAGTGGAAGTGACAATTCTTTTGCACTTAATGAGCCAGAGTAGCAGAGATTAGAGAAACCCTCTAAATTATTTGGCTGTTGAATAAAAATCCAATTTAAATCTAGTGGAAAGTACGAGCTTTGGTTCAGCTGTAGAATCAGGGTGCATAGGCAAGGAAAATAAGCAGCCTTTTTAGATACAGTCCCTAAACTAGTAACAGTTTATTATACAAAAGCCAAGCACAGATAATGGGAAAAAGAATATGTTAAGAATAAAGAAAAAAAGAAATCCATGGGAGACCAAGAGGTTTGCTCAATGTTATTAACTATTCTATGCAAAACAATACTTTCTAGAGAAACTGATATGCTTCCTCTCACAATCCCTTGGGCCAGGGCCTCAGGGGAGACAGCAGTTCCCAGTAAGGCCAGCACAGCAGCACCTGATGACATTTCTGCTTACTGCTCTTGCTCACCAGTGCCCATTAAAACATTCCAAGTACCTGAAAGATACTCTGTGAGGACTTGGGATAAAATCTGCACTGTAAGGGAGTGAAACCAGCAGAGCAGCAACAGAAGAGCTAAGGAAAGGTTTAAAAGGTCTACAGTGAGAACTTCAGTCAAGTATCCTCAACCTTTTTCATCTTGGAAAGTCCCACTTCTGCATCAGCCAGGGAAAAAATTCATTTCTTGTTTTGTTCACATGAAGGAACTATAACTTGGCAGTGAGCCACAGCAAACAACAAACCAACAGAACCTCGCCAGTTCCCACAGTGGCTGCACATCTTGGAGCCCATCCTTTCCTCTTTACTTTGGCTGTCTGCAGGCTGCAAGGGTTCTCTGCTCTGTTGATGACCACACATGGCAGCTCAGTTAAAATGGAATTAAAAGCTGTGGGCATGAACAGGTATTGACTTTTAACCTTCTTGGAAACTATGGCTCCCTAAATGACAATTTAGTCCCAAAAAATGAAATAAATATAAGCTCTTCCCTTAACACAACGAACAAAGACAACACACACCTTCCCAAAGAGTGCTGAAGCTGAAGTCAACTGGCTTCCTGTGGATTTGTCACCTTAGATAGACACAGCCTTTAACTAAAACAGCCTCACTGAGGAATGGGGCATTCACATGACTCTTCTTTCTGGAAAATGTCACTGAGACACAGAATCCAGATTCTGTTTTAAGTGGGATAATCATCATGGTCTTCTTCACCATAAACTTCCATTAAAGTTGTAACTATGTCTCATAGAGTTTGCTGATTTTCTGTTCTGTTTCATTACAATAATCAATACAATCAGCTAATAGAAGTGGGATAGAAGGGGAATTCTATCACATGCTCACATCACCTCATTTCTAAAACAAATAAGGCTTAAAAAAAACCCCATAAATCCCAAAACAAACTAAGGGGGTGAAGTTAGCTCACAACTGATGAAGCTTCAAAAGACAGCTGGGCTAATCTAATGCCCAGATGAGTCCACAACACCCTCTAGCTCATTATTAAACACAAATCTATAGAGCACATCTCTGCATTCAGCCCTCAGAAGATAGGTCTTTATGGTGACTGTAAAACTCTCATTAGGCTACTGGGATTATCTCTTCCCTTTATCTTATTTGTTTGGCTCTATAAATGCTGGAGAAAAGACATGATGAATCAATGAGTGATTCAGATTTTGCCTTCAGTCTTTATCATCAGGCATTTATCTACTTTTTGTCCCTGGAGTTTTTTATCCTGCAGCAAATTTATTGTGGTGCCTCTGAGTGATTTTTTTTTTCTCTTCCTTCCCCTCCCTTGCCCCAATACTCTATTGATTTTCTCATTTTTACAAATAAGCATAGCAATAAATAAAATCACAAAAGCTCGGGACAGAATCGTAGCTGAATAAATACACTCATCAAGAATAAAAAATTGTTGGCTAGACTGGGAAAATTACAGCTCCCTCATGTACATTCTTTATTATGAAGTGAAAATGCAATTAGTAAAGCAGAAGAATCTCGGAGTCAGGCTTTTATTTCCCATTTTGCCACTGGTGCACTGTGGTCACAGGTGGCGTATTTTAAAGTAATTGGGCAACATTACCCAAGGTGGGGGTGAAATAGAAATATTCTGACTCCATTGGCACCACTGCTTGACAAGGAGGTCGTTTTGTCACCCTTCTGCCACCATCACAGCTCTGTGCAGAATCAGGGTAATAGACACTCACCTCTCAGCTTGGCTGAGTCATGTCTAAATGGAAATTTGGCCAGCTGGTTTTTAACTTCTTGGATTGAAAATCCAGTTAGACACACACAGAGGAACGATGGATCAATACCCTTCTGAATATTCTACACACTTTAGGATACTAAATTCTTCTTCCAAAGTATCATGGAGTTATTTTGTGGCCTTAAGCATTTAGGTGTGATGGAAGGGCTGTTTTGCAGGGTAAGAGAAGATCCAACTCAATATTCTCTATTAGGTTTCTGTTTTCTACAGATAGATTTATATTGGTACAAATAGTCTCCTAATACTTGAAAAAAAACCCCATAAGGCACCAAATATATATAATAAATATTTCCTGAAAGAAACCCATCAGATAAATTTCACAGACAGTTGAGGTGCTGCACGCTCTCACTGACCTTATTTGCTTACAGAGGTTTGAAGATTTCTCCTTTTGGAAACAAACAAAACACCTGTCATTCCACTAACTCTGAAACCTAGTTATGAGGAATGCTTTCAAGTATCTAATACGTCACCCATTGTTGGTTTTTTCTGCATAAAGAGAAAGAAAACTTGATTTAAAAAGTGCCAGCATCCCCTTGTCCCGGGTGCCGCAGCCTCGGTTCAGCACCTCGGCCAGCTCCGGGTACAGCGCGGTTTAAAACGAGCCTTAAAACAAGAAAAAAAATCTACAAAATTTACCTTACATCCTTAGAAAAGACCGTATATATGCTCTATTTTTATTTGTATGATAATAAAATAATAAAAAAAACCTCGTGGAACTCCTCTCAATCGCCCCGCCCCGTTAATAGTAATTAAATGCAATTAAAGCCAGCACAAGTGTCCCTGCAAGGCTGGAGGAGAGGAGGAGGATGGGGAATAATTGTGCCCCGCTCTCGTGTTCAGCGGTTCAGGCAGCGCCTGCACAGCTGGTTTCAGCTGTGGCCTTGCTCAGGAAACACATTTTTCATTCCTGCCATGAGACACGTTTGGAAAAAACTAGAATACTGAACAACGCAGGTGAAAAATGAGCCACAAAGAGAAAGAAACATCAGGGAGGCAAAACTGAAGGGAAATATAAAATGAAAGTTAATACTTGCTTTTTTTTTTTCCCTGCTTGTCACTCTAACGCCAGGACCACAATAGAGTTTGTTTGTGCCTTTTTTTAGAGGAAGTAGCAGTAGGATATAGGGACAAGCCACAAGACAGCTGGAGGCAAAATACACTAGAACCTCATTGCAAGATATACTTGGTAAAAAAAAAATAAAATCTGTAACCTCAGTGGAAAAGAGGGTGAGCTGTAGTTGAGAAATTAATTGTGCTGGACAGCACAACTAGAAAATGAAAGCTCCATATGGATCAGGTTGACACTAAAACAGGCTGGAACAGAGTCTGGCAAGTTGACTAAGCTAAGCAAAACTCCCAAGAAAAATATTTTTTTAAAAAAAATTAGTAGAAGAAGAAGTAAATTTGGAGACTGTGGAGACTGTGGGGTGTGGTGGTGATTTGCATCCGTGGCGTAAGAAAGCAGTACAGGAATTACATAAATGGAAGGAGAATTCATTTTGCATAAAAGCTACCTGAAACCTAAATGTTGAAAGGACTCCAAAGGAGATTAATATTGCAGGAGCTGCTCATGCAAAGCTGTGTGGGATGATGACAGAAACAACACCGTCAGTGACCTCATCTAGCATCAAAGAAGCTGCCTCTGGCACAGGAAATAAAGCAATTGCTTCTGAACACAGCCCTCATTTGCTCCTGATAAATCTTAATGAGATGAACAGACCAGGGGAACTTAATGGTATGCTCAAATAAGGATACCTATCTCCATATCTACATTTCAGGAAAGTTAATAGATTTGATATTTGCTACTATAAAAAAAAAAAAAAAGACTTGATTTGCGTATGCTGCATCTGGCAGGAAAACGTTATTGCTAGAGCAGTCACTTGTAGAGCTTAGAGAGCAAATGTCACTTATTTTATAGTCCAAGAATAGAGAAATTTTATTTCTTCGCATTTGTCCAATTGCCAAAGAAGAATTAAACATTATGTTACTAATTTCTAAATTCTGTATTTTAATTCAGTGAGGTCTTTAATTTGCTTGTCATATTTATGTCTTTGCAAAGATGGCCCAGTGTATGGCAGAGAAACCTGCACCAAGAAGTTCCAGGAATTTGCCCGGGAAAAGGAGAATGGCAAAAAGTTAAAAGCAAATGTGGTCATTTGGAAGGTTAAAATAAAAAACCCCACAAAATCCTGTCAGTACAGAAGAAAGGCAATCCGATCCAGCTTTGATTAAAGCTTTCAGCAAAGACTATTCAGTACATATTCCACCTCCAAGGCAAAAATAAAGTTCTTCACTTCAATCAGTGATACAGGATAAGTTGAAATAAATTTAATTAATTGGAGGAATTTGAAAAGGTCATTTAAAAATCACCACAAAGTAGATGGCATCACCTGGGCCTAATCCTGCCTGCATGGAAAGCAGTGGTGTTCCTAAGCTTCCTCAGCCCTCAAAAAGAAAAAATCTCGTGTAATTAAGGAGGGTCACAATATGAGCTGCAGGTCAAACCAGATTACAGCCAGAGCTAAGCTTGAACCCCAGATCCCTTTTCTAGAAGGGTTACAAAACTGAATTCAGCACAGTGGCAGCTGAGAAGTGATAAAACAGAGTCCTTTTCTATTAAAAAACCTTTCAAATCTGCAAGAGTAAAACATGCTCAGTCATGTATGAGTAATAAACACTCTGCTTCTCCATTACTTCAAGAATCCTTTCTGATTTACTTGTACACCAGCCTGGGAAAAACATGAGAAATCTTTCCAACATACCTGTTCCAGCAGTGCAAAGGTATGCAGAGAACAGCAAAACTCAGCCTTTTCTTCCATATCAAGAAGAAAATATTCTGGTGAACCTATTACAGCTGCTCACAGTGCTTGGTCCAACACATCCAGATCTGAAAAAAGAAACCAGGAGATCAGTAACTCCCATTTAGGCAGCTCTTCGTACTGCCAGGGATGAACTCTTGCTCATCTTTATATTGTGCTTGCAAGAGGAACACATGGATTGGGACCTTCCCCCTCTCCATCTTCTCTCCTGGACATCTGTAAATATAAAGACATTAAATATAAAAATAGAAATATAAATATATAAATATAAAAATATATAAATTAAATATAAAAATAAAAATCCTCTTGTGTTCTGTATTTGCTATTGCTTTAAATGATCTATTTCTTTGGGAATGGTTAGTTTCTTGTTTTCCTCTACAGGAAGCCATATGGACAGCAAATTTACTCCTAAGAGCAGTTTTTCCTGGCAAGATGACTTTATGTGAGGAAAGGACTGGGAGCTAAGGCAGAGCTCTGTGCCACTGCCTCTATTGGAAACTTCACCAAATCCATTAATCTCACTGGATTCCCTTTTTTTTTTTTTTGGTGAAAAGCTTTCTTGCCTCTGGGGGACACTGGGAAGACAAATGCATTAATCTCTGCAAAATGCTGAGAGGTCTGCTTATCACTGGTTTTGGAAAAGGATCTCCATGAGAATACTTTCACAAAAATGGGAAGGGCATTGTTTGGTTTGGATCCCACATAAAGAATCTGAATTAATGGGAGTGCTGAACACCTCTAGTGGAACAGAGGAAGCTGCAGGAGGGAAACACCTGCTGAACTGACCCAGAAAGGGTTAAGTGCCTAATGCAAAAATCCCTATGGACTTGAACTTAACCTGCAGTGACAATGAGGAAATCCATCTGGATGGAAAGAAATGCAAGGCATCAAGAAAGGCAGCATTCATGCTTTTTGTGACTTAGGAGTTATTGTATCCAGCATTTATCATGATACCTTAGATAGCACATAATTGTTCTCCAAAGGGTTCTCCATGGACCTCACATAATGAAGCAGGTTTCAGAAATGCTTAGTGCAAAGACAAGGAGGTGTCTCATGACAAACAGAAGTGTTCCTTGTATTTCAAAAAAAACCACTTTCAGTAACTGAAATAAATTCTTCACACTGGTAACAGGCATGTGAACAGGCCAGATTGTATTTAAGTTCAGGAAGATAATCAGGGCTCTCATCTTGCCTGTTTTTAAATCCAGGGTGCTGCTCAGAGATTTGCACACAGCCATGTCCAGCAGGAGCTTAGCAGGGTCAGCCACAGCTCATTTGTGGAAGAGCTGGGACTTAACAGCAGATGAGTTAAGAGTCCAGAGTAAATTAATAAAACCAGTATGGAGTCAGGGCAAGAACAGCAAAGACAAGCAAGAAGTTAATTTCATTTTTAAACATGTTTTTTGGCAGTTGATTCTGTATCTCTGCGGTTTTGGGGACAAAGAGGACCATTCCTTCTTTGCTTGCTTCCAGAATGCACCTGTTTGCAGGAAAGGAGCAATCAAACTATCAGCCAGACCCAGCAAAGTACACTTTTGTAAGACTGGAAAAAAAAGGAGGATAAATGAGCACAACTGAACGAGAGCAGAAAAATTCAAATGACTTTGTAGGAAATGGAAAACACTCTATTAAACAGATATTCATACCAAGGTGATGAACTGATTATGAGGCAAGCTCACTTCAGCTGGACACACTGGAGGACTTTGGCAAGTCATTTAGTCAGCACTGTCCTCACCTGTCTGAGGAAAACAATTTTCTAGTGTTTCAAAGACACAGTGAACTACCTGACTTACACATTGATGCTTGACATGCTCTGAAACTCTATAATGTGCTTATTACCATAACCTTTAATCAGGTATTTTATTAAAGGCGCTTTTAAATAGTGCAGCTTAGAGGGTAAAATGAAGTAAATAAAGCAGAAAAGCAAAGTCAAAATTAGAATGAGCAAGACACACTGGTTATTTCTCGAGGCTGCTCATGTTTTAAACACCCCCTCTGAGGGCTGCTCAGTCCTTTCTGCTGAACACGACAGCGTCCGTGGGTGATTGACACTCAGCCATTACACAGTGCAGTTTTGTCAGCAGGAACTCAAGGAAAAAGTGAAGCTGAACACCTTTGGATAAGTGTGCACTCCTGAAAATGGCCATAATTTACTCAAGCCTCTTCCATTGATGCTGATAGGAGTAACATTTTAAGATAAGCCCGTAGAAAAAAACTGTAATTTTCTGGTTTCATAAAAAATCCTTGTTTCTTTTCCTACTGCTTTTGTGGGAAGAGGAAGCCCCAGGCATCTGACTGCAAGCTCTCAGTCACCCAGTGACTCTGACCTACAGAGCATAATACAGAGCAATCACACCTCCATGGGGTAGCTATTCAGAGATATTCAAGCCTATACAGGTGAACTGGGTTCCTTGCTTTTTTGGGTTGGATTTTTTTTTTTCCCTCATTTTTTTCCCCTTTCTTTTCATCTCTGAATTCCTCAGTCTGGGCAGAGAATTTTCTTTTCTCTTTTTCTTTATTTTATTTCGATTATTTCACCTCCTTTTTGCCTTTGCCCCCCCCTCAAAGGTACATCAATCACCGGCACCAGTTTGAGCTGGGAAGGGAAGGCTACTCCAAGGTCACTGTGTAAAAAGCCCTAATGCTTTTCAGTGAAAGGGAAGGGAAAAGAGGCCGTAAGCGGCTTCCTGTTTCTATTCATTGTTTCGGGAAACTCCTTAGGAAGGAAAGAGAAAGTCTTTGGCCAGAGGAAGGGCCATTCACAAAAGGGCAGTCCTTACAGATAATATCCCGCAAAGAGGAAAAACTGATTGGCATGCAAATAGACGAGTGCGAGCTGGAGAGAGATGAAGGAAAGTGATGCAATTCCCCAGAGACAAGCGGTCCCCTTGAGGCCAATCGCCCGTGAAAGGGGCTGCCCATCGCTGACAAGGACAGATATCAAAGGAGGCGAGTGGGGGAACGGCTACAATAAATCCAGCATGTGTCCCTGACTGGGTTTTCTCCGTTCTGCCGGAGGAGGAGGCTGCGCGGAGCAGCTGTGCCTCTGCACACCATCCCTCAGGACAGCCAGCACTGCTGCTGGCACCATCCAGGTGGGCACACGGGGAGAAGGAGCTTCCACCACGGCTGAAACCCCACACCTGCCTCCCCTCCTGCTCTGCTTTCCTCCTGTTGCATCTCAGGGACCTGCAGAGATGCTGGCCCCAGGGGCACAGGAGGCACATCCCTGGGCACGGGATGCAGACCCAGGCTCGTTCCACATCCCCAGAGCTGTTCCTGCTGCCCAGCCCTCTCAACAGCAACTTTTGCCATCACCCTTGGGTTTCCATAGCCCATATTTAAAATAAAACTGTGCTAAAAACACTTCAGTGCTGTTTCACAAGAGAGGAGGTATCACATTCAGCCCTAACTGAGGGCTGGATTAAGGATGCACACACACAAGGATAATGCCAAGTTACTACACACTATTTCTTGTTAGCAGAATATTTTGTAACGTTGTTTTCCCTAGGTTTAGGAGTTTATGTTTTCTGTGACTATGTGGGCACAGGAGAGGCAAGAGAAGTGTCATATTTTTTATTTTTATATTGTTTACCAACTACAGACTTGCAATAGAGCTGTTATATATCATCTTTCAAAACACATTTTGAGTACTGTGGCTGTTGAAATATTAGTCTTCAATACCTATTCAACCACAGTCACTTACAATGACACTATTGTTCTAGGTACCTTACTAGTAAAGAATAAAAGGCAATCTCCACCTCCAAGAATTTATATTCTACAGATTACACAGAACATTTAGGCAAATATTTTCAAATGGATATTCTTTTTAGATTTTTTTTTCCTCAAATGGGATTCCTATACAGTGCCATTAAGAGGAAACTGTTAAAAGAATCCACTGATATATTTAATGTAAATATTCATGCAGAGGAGTAGAAAATACAGATTGTTTTTGTCACAGAGAGAAACAAAGCAAGTGATTAATATTGTGGACATTATTGGACTTTCATTTCCTCTTGAATGCTGTGACTCTTGCCTTCTGATTCCAAAGTGTTCCTACACCACACTGCAGCAATGAGCCTCTCATCTTTAATTATCAACCCCAGCACAAAACCAGAGAGGTAAAACACATCCCAGGCAAACAATGCCCTGCTGCTCTGCATTTCAGGGAGTCTGGAGAGACTGCAACACAACAAGAGAGCTAAAAAAAGCCAACCCTGGAACCTGAGATAAGGAAGCACTGAGAAAAACAGCAGCCACAAGTTCTCATGGGATGAGGCTTGGCTGGGGCTGGAGCAAGGAATACATGAAAGAAACAAGTGAACCACACCCATGAAGTGACAGCTCCTGCTCAGTGATAAAAGACCCAGATAGGCTCCTGCAAGCTGGGTCTCTGCCTTGGCTCTTTATATCATTCAAATAACAAAACCTACTAATATCTATAAACAAGAATTCTGCAGCCACATGGTTGGTGATTATCTATTTAATCCTCTGTGTAGATTTGAAAGAATGGCATACCAAGTGAATTCTGTGAAAAAAAAAAACAAACCCAAAACAATTGAACTGTGATGAATCCAGTTTCTGACTAAAGGCTAATAAGCACAGCAGTGCAAGATTATGGACGCTGTTAAAATATATAAAATCTTCAGTGGATCTCTGCCACACCAGGACTTTTGGCAGCAAGACAAAAAGGTCTTGCCACCTCAAGGTTGTATCAGTTTAACACAGACAAAAACCCAAGCCCTGTACATCCTTGGGCATGAAGTAATAAAATAAAAAGTGATGGTGGGGATAAAAGATGAATTCTGGTCCAAACTGAAACCAAAGCCAGGTTAATATCCTTAACTTTTGTGTTCTCTTTTCATTATAGCTCTGCTCCTTTAGAACTTCTCTTCATTACCCCCTCAAAATTCAGCCACTTCCCAAGTGGGTTTCCTACAAAAATAAGTGAATAATACAACTCAACACATCTCTAATCCATGCTGTCCCTTGAACAGATGCAATGGTGTTCTATAGACAACCAGAACACAACCAAATTCTCATCTGGGATTGTTCCCTTACCATTTCAACATCACCAAGTCTGTGAATAAAAGGTGCCAGCCTCACTTTGTCCCACCAAGCCTTGCAAACACAGCTGCAGGACTCCTCATCAGCCCATACCCACCTTCCACGGCTTTAGGAATTAAAATAATTCCATGCAAATGAACTTGTGTTATCAGTAGGTTTTTATGCCTACAGAGATTCCTGTGGACCCAGCACGGGTTTACTGGTGGAGTTGAAAGCAAGCTGAACTTTGTTGGAGAGGTCTTGAGAGGCTGTGATGAAAGGAGCTGGCTTGGGTTAGACATTGGGAGGGATGGGTCACACTCCTTTGTTCCTACACTGATGACTGTTCACAGCACACACCCACTCTTTCATCTCTCCAAGACAGGTGTTGACACTGAACTCAGCCCTGTTCCCACACCTTTCTCTCTGACTGAGAGGTTCCTGTGTGGATGGTCAGGTGTTTCAGCAGAAACACCTGACCATCCACACAGGAACCTCTCAGTCAGGCACTGATTCCTGAGCCTGCAGCAGGCTCCTGTGCTCAGGCTGAGCTGTGCCCTGTGCAGGAGCAGCAGGATTGAGCAGAGCCCTGCCCATGTTTCATGGGAGAGAGCAGCAGAGCTCTTCCCATCTGCCACAAGGTGTCCATCCAGGCAACCACAAGAAAAGGGAGGTCCAGTCTTAAGACAGGGAGGACAAAAGGGAAAAAAAAAAAAATCAAATAAAAATAACCCCAAATGTGTTCAGCTCCAGCCACTGAGGCTTGCTGTACACCACAGGCAGATCCTTCTGTGGATATAGTTGGGTACACTGCTGCTCTGGCCTCCAGGAAAACTCAGGAGTTAGAGATTTTGGAGATCTGCCCTTTTGTCTGCTAGATAATGCAGTAAATTTAGAGCATTGACTAACTTAAAGGGTGAAACAATAAAAAAAGAAGGGATTTGAAGACAAAAAAAATCCCCAAACCAACCCAAAACAAAAAACACACACAAAAAAGTAATGTAACTAGAAGGCATGGCCCAAAAAAAAAAATGATGAAAACTGCAAGAGGGACAGATTTGCAATGATGACATGATTTACCATGTAGATTAATGCCTTCTAAACAGGACAGGATTGAAAGTCAATACTTCAGTTTATTGATTTTGGCAATGATTCTTGTTCTTTACATCTTTCAGCAGTATGAATGAAACACTCTGCAGGATGCTGCTGATGAAAAACAGGCTTTATGTTTGTAACTTGAAAACTATTAAAAATAATGGAAGCAAATTGAAATGAAGGCAACAACATAACGCTCCACACACTGTTCACCAAGGAAAGTTTCAAGCTTAGAAACTGAGGAAATCTGAACCATAAATACTATTTCCAACAGATCTGTTTTTAAGCAAAGTAAGACAAAGGCAGAAATGTGACCTCCAGCAGTCACACCTTTAAAATTCAAACTGGAAAGAACACTCCCCTGTTTTTCTTCACTTTATGCTATAAACAATTTTTTCAAATGTTTGCTCGTTAAAGACCCAGCTGGCAAAAATAAGCTACTTTTAGAAATATATATGATGTATGCTTAAAAATTAATCAGTTTAATTCTGCAATATGTACTGTAGGGATGGCTCAACCGTGGTATTTTCCTCATGCAATGTCTGATATTAATTCTAATCTCAGACTGCTCTCTACTGGTAATAAATTATGTTAAAACTCATTAAATAGGTGCAATTCCAGAGACATATAAAGAGCTGCATTTGGCACATATTCTGTCTTTGAAGGGATGCAGGCATGGGGGGCTTGAGAAGGCAACAGGAATCTGAAACAAAGAGTAAAATGCAAATGTTTGGGCCAAAAGCTTTTTATAGACTCCCACTGAACTTGGTACCAAAGCAAGCAGCTGGCCCAGGTTATTTGGTAGGGGCTTGGCCTTTTGGACACAAATATTTCTTTCTGCACTCATGCAGGATGGGACTTGCAGGAATAAAGCATGCAGGCTGCAGGGGGAGAATGGGGACAATTTGGTCCTGGTGTTACTTCAGCTTTTCTTGAGCACCCAAAGGTGTCCTTGTGAGAACTTTGTCACAATTACTGGGTGCAAAGTAATTTCCTTCTTACAGTTTCAAACCTCAGAAAACTGTCCCATAACCCTGGGAGGCACCAATCCAAACCTGAATCACAGGCTAAGCACCCCAGACTGTGGCCCTGCCTTTGCCCTATGGCATATAGGAATTATGTTTGATAATAACAGTAAAATGGAGTTTTTTAGGGTAGTGAAACTCCTCTTAAGACCTCTGTGAGGTGGATATGCACTGGACCTCAGGGATAGGAATCTGGGCACTGTGGTTTGTTTTTCTTTACAGGGAGTCAGACTCCAGGCTGTGCTGAGGTCCAGCTTTGAACCTCACTGGTTCCTGAGGCAAGGGTTCTCCACACAGACCAGGCACAAATACTCCAGTTCTCATTTCCTCAGGCCAGCCTCCCAGGAAAAATCCCAAACCCACAAGCCAAAACAAATCCCAATTATTATTGTGAGACAAGTTAAAGTCCTTTCCCTTTGTCTCTGCTTTCCACTTACTCTTCAGAGTCGGACCATATCTCCCTGTCACTCTTTCAAACATCTTTTTCTTTCCTGGCACAGATTTACACAGGAAGGGAAAGAAGTTAATGCCAGGGATTATTCACCCTGCTCAGCACAGCATGAGAGACCATTGGCCCAGATACCTCTCCTGTTCCTCTTTGTGTCCTGTGCCACCTGTTGCTTATTTTCTTTTTCACATGTTCTTCAATAACTGCCCAGATTTAACTCTGCTCTTGACAGGGTCATAATTTACCTTCTGTATTGTGGTCCCACCCACCTCCCCCACCACCAAATTTTTTTTTATAGGATGGTTCATTAACCAATGTTTAACACTGGTACACACACTATATTTTGTTTTGTTCATCCTTATTGCAGCCACTAAGATAAACTTAGAAAAATCTAGGATAAATCTATGGTTAGGAACAAAATTAAAAAAAAAAAAAAAAAAACTAAAAAAAGAAAAAGCAAATATAGCAGTTCAAAAAATAAAGTTTTACACAATCTGGGGCACAATGGAAGTACTGGCTGATCTGTTGCCACTCTCTGTGTCAAACTATTCAAGTGTGATGATTGTTTGCAAACATATGGAATACATAAAAAAAAAAAACCAACCCAAAAAACCCTCTTGTACGTTTGGAGAGTTCAAAAGCCTCTCTCATATCAGGATCTTGCTTGAATTGGATTCAATGCATTCATAGTCTAGCAAGAATGCTCATGAACAAAGCCTCAGTTGCTCCATGACTTTAGAATAATTTAGAGTGTCTGGGACCTTCTAAATCAGTGAAAGCCTCCCAGCAGTGCCTGCAGCAGTGCTGAGTGCAGGATGGTCCCAAAGGAGCCCCCCAGGGCTGGCACTCCCCAGAGCTGTGCTGCAGGACCCCCTGGCCACAGACCCTGACCCCACACAGGGGCTCAAAGTCAAGGCAAGATCCTACTACAGGCCTTTCCTAAAAGGGAAACGTGGAATATAGAAAAGCTTGGGTTGGAAAGGACCTTAAAGACCACCTTGTCCCAACCCTCCTGCTGTGGACACCTACCCCTACCCCAGGGTGCTCCAAGCCACATCCAGCCTGGCCTTGGACACTTCCAGGGATGGGGCAGCCACAGCTTCACTGGGAGACCTGTGCCAGGGCCTCAGCACCCTCACAAAAAAAAGGACTTTTTTCTTATTATCCAATCTAAATCTACTTTCTGCTCACTTTGAAGATGTTCCCCCTTGTCCTGCCACTTCATGCTTTGTAAATAGCCCCTTTCCATCTTTCTTTTGGTCTCCCTTCAGGTGCAGGGAGGCCACAATTCATGTTTCTGGCCACTGAATTTCAGAGGATGGATATACAGCAGCTATCACCCTGCCAAAGCAGCTTGTCCCAAAACCTTTCCTCTAGTGTCAGTGTGGGAAATTGATGGTTATTTCAAATTTCATAGACAATGCAGCATTATTTACTGAGCTGCTCAGGAAACATGGCAGTGTAGAACATTCATCTCAGCACAGAGTTACACAGCAAACCTATCACAACTCCAATGAAAAAGAATGCACTGATGAAAAGATTTAAAAAAACCCAAAAACCCCTCAAAATAAAACACACTTAAAAAAAGCCCTCCAAACAAAAAAGCCCTGCAAAAATAAAAGAAAAAAAACAAACAAACAAAAAAACAAAAACCAAGCCCAAAAAACACTTAAGCAAACTCAAAAAAAGCACCTCCCCAAAAAAAGGCATTTTTCCAGCCATCAGCCAAACAACTCAGGTTGGAGAATTTACTGCCCAATTATTATGTGACCAGTTATTGGACAGAGTTGACAAATATTTCCTCTGCTTTCCTTTGCTTCAGAGTTGGCACTGCTCTTCTGCCTTTTGGAAGAACTGGAGCTCTTGCCAGACTGCTTGGCACTGCTCTAATTGACAATTTCAGGGCAGTAAATTAGAAGGGTTTTTCATGTTGTTTTACTTCTAATTTTAATCAGACACAGAACCACTTGGCACGCCCAGCCCCACGCTCTTCCGTGCAAGTTCACAGCGCCTCCGTAAAAATACCCTCATTGAAATGTAACTTAACTTTAAAAAGAGTCACACAAAAGCAATGTGCTGACTAAATGCACTAGTGCTGTGCATTGAGAGGCTGTGAATTCCAATTTCAGCCATGCCAGTCATTTGGCATTAAAATATGCACCAGCTGTGAGTGTTTGGATCTCGATAAGTCAGAGTGTGCTGGAAAGCTGACAAGACACTGCTGTGAAAATGTTTCCAGCCCCTAATCTTGGCTATCTCCTCTTTTTTCATATTTTGCTACCCATGTTGGTGTATAATATAGGGAGAAATGAATGCAAAATCCAAGGAAGATGTGCATGGGGTGACACCAGTATTTATAGAATGTGGAAGATAGTGCTGCCACTCACACAGCTCTGGACTCCTCTTTGATGAGTTGTCTCTGGTCAGCCTTTCTAAATTGCTAATTCATTTTCCTTATGTGAGGAAGAGCCCTGCATTAGTGAACTGGGATATGTTGCTGGGATGGGGGGGAATGGTGGGATTAAAATCCACAGAGAGCTTTTCAAATTGGGACACTAGCTGCTGTCAAAGGAGCTGAAAAACGAGCCTTGATGAGGAGGTATTTTCAGACTGATTTATCAGTGGAGCATATCATTCTGTAAACTCCTTTTTGAGCAAATATTTCTTTCCCTTCTCTCTATTATTTATTCATAGCCACATTAAATCTCATACACAAGCCACCAGATTTAACCTGCTGAGGAGGGCAAAGCAGTGTGCTTCCCATCTGTTCCACTTAGCCTACAAGGTGCTCTGGATCTTATCCTGCCTTTCTAGAAGGAAAACCTTCCCCCTTTGTTGCAACCATCTTCCCCAGCCACAAAACAGGGGTAAACAAGGGTGAGGAAGGCTGAAAATTCACTTCAGAGTCTGAACTTTCAGTGGCAGAAAGCTGAAAAAGGACAGCCTGAAAGCAAACAGCCATTGTGGGGTTTCAGCGGTCACCACACCATCCTCCTCCTCCTCCCTCCCCTGC
Source organism: Cettia cetti (assembly GCA_013401135.1). Lineage (NCBI taxonomy): Eukaryota > Metazoa > Chordata > Aves > Passeriformes > Sylviidae > Cettia > Cettia cetti. The sequence continues at coordinate 89,350 of VZUI01079708.1, forward strand.
CAGCTCCAAGGGTGCCAGAGGGGACAGCACACAGGAGCTGGGCAGAGAGCAGGAACCCCTCAGAATGCAAATTAATCATTTGCATTCCTCGTTAGCATTGACAAAGGCAAAATTTTGACGCCTGCACCCCGACCTCCCTCCCCAGGTGCTCTGCAAGTGTCAGGTGGGAAGGAGAGGGGAGGGCTGGGACACCCCTGCTCCAGCCACAGGGGAAGGGCAACCTGCAGAAGGGCAGGGGGCTGGCACTGGGATGCTCTGTGCCAATCGAACACTCGTTTTTTAGAATATCTAGATCAAATTCTCACATATCTAGATCAATTTCTGGAAAGCTGGCAGGATTCTAGCCTTAGCTCAAGGATGTTCAACAAAGTCCTCATAAACCCTCCAGCCTGGGGAGAGTTTCATCCACTAAAGTGAGACAGAGAAGTATCAGAGTGACACATTAATCCAAAGGTACAACTACACTCCCCCTCTGGCACTGCCAGGAGTGCAGCTTCAGCTGGGATCACCCCCAACCCTACACACACAGAGTATTTAATATCAATTAATGCTTTATCAAAATCGTCAGTAAGTAGAAGGAGGACACTAATTACAGAACCTGGCATTAAAGAGAAACTGCTGCAGTAGATCCTTTTTCCCCAAATGAGGTCTGCAGGGGAATAATATAATTAAGGTACATGCAAAAAAGCAGTGAGCTAGCCAAAGCAACGTTTTATAATCAAAATTCCACAAACACAAAGGTCACCTTACCTAAAACTAGCAAAACTGAAAAGAAGTAATTTGATAAATAAAATACAGAAGTGGGGCTTTTTTAAACTCCTCCTCATAGAAATAAAAAGCAACATAAACATCTTACAGCCAAAGTCTGAAAGTAAAATCAGGTGCAACAGTTAAATCCAAAGGAATTTCCCATTTCAAGTCAAGCTCACTGCAGGGAAAACAGAGCAAACTAATTATGATGTAAATCCACAATGAATGATGCAGAAATAGTATGCAGTGTAAACAATAATTTTGAAATTCCCAGTTTATATCAGCACTGATCTGTTTTATACACTCCAGAAGTGTAACTCAGAAAAGATATTTTTGCACTAATGAGAGACTTCTACTTTTTAATCAAAGAATAAATTAAAGCATTTTCAAAAGCATGCCAGCCTCATTAATTAGTTCCATTAAAATGTAAAAGATGAGTACATACATTTGCCTCACTTTGTGCTTGCATCTCTTTACCTTAAATATCCTATCATGTATTATTACAGGCTTGGCTGGAAATAATATCTATTATTAATATTCCTTGATACCTCTCATTAGAAGATCCTGCACTCAATTGTTTACAATTTATCTCAATTATAACTATTTGGGCTGAAGTTTTCACAGTGGGCATTTTAGAGAATTTCAGCCAAAGCAATGCATTTTCCAAGGATGAAATAAGGGGAAATTAACAATTTAATCTGTGTCCAAAGAGAAGAAAAAAAAAAAATCCACCCCACAAAACAAAAAAACCAGCCCCAAACAAACAAAAAATCCCCCTTAACAATTGCTTCTTGAACATTAAAAAAAAAAAAAAAAAAATTAAAATTAATCCATTTCAGAAAACACATTTTGGAAAATGTTTGAAATCTAAGAGAAGGCTGCTTCATGCTGTCCCTATGAAAATCCATTGGCATTTAGGAAGTTATAATCCATTCTGCTCTCCACAAACCAATTTATTCATCAAAGGATGGTGAAGTCTCAGCTTCACTCCTTGGTTGCATCGATCTAAAAGCAAGAAAGAACCAGGGTGGGGACTCTGCTGAGCCCAACATCTCCCCAGGCTGAGGGTGGTAGAACCTCCCCTGGCTGGACTGGGGGAGATCTCTGTGGATTTTGGCATTTCAGCACTTTTAAGCACCTTACACCTCCAGCAGGCGTTAGGACAATGTCTCAGGGCAGAATTGCTTTATGTTCAATTCTCTTACAAAAGGTAGAAAATCACCCAAATGAAATACCCACACACCGTCCTCAGAAATGTTTTTGGATGGTCACATTGATCACTCAAGAGTGAGGAAATGCTAAACACAAGCTTCTCTCTGCAACTGTAAGTCATTCCTCTTTTTGTAAGAATTATCCTAGTCTTTCTATTTTCCCCACAGGGCCAATTTCATCCAGTGCACAGCAGGAATCACATTCACTAAATGAGCAACGATTCAATAATTTCTCCTTCTGTCACTGTTCATTACTGGTCCAGAGCCTAACTTTTTGCATACTATTTAGTCCAAGTTCTAACCCAGCATTTTTCTGTATTTGCCAGTGCAGTATCAGAGCATTTCCAATGCACTAATTGACTTATTTTCCCAATTTCCCTGCAAGATAAGGGGGTTTGTTATTCTCATCTAGAAATGGAAATGGAGTGCTTTTGCAAGCCCAGCCTCCTGCTACTGTAAATGCAGAAATACATGAAAATGAAATTTCTCTGAGTGCACCAAACACTCTCCTTGTGATACTAAGCCCTGTTCTGTGTGAGCTGACAGTCCTGCCACATTCACTGCATGCTGACAGCTGAGTTAAGAAGTGTAACACCATGATACAGAGGTGTCAAGATTGCTGAAATTAATACTGGGATGTGCAGTGCTTAGCTTGTTGACTCAGCTACCTTAGGTGTGGTGGAGAAGCTGTATCATATAGCAGTAGAGGCACTGCAATTTAGCATAAAGTAATGCTATTTCTTTTTGAAAAGATTTTGATGCTTTCTGAGAAAATGTGTATTTTATACTAGACTTTTAGCTGAAGATATCAGTTTCCTGCAGAGGCATATGTCTGTTATTACAGATGAGGAAAACGTAGCAGAGATGGAGCTGCTTAGGAGGAGAGCAGCCAAGTGAATGATTTTGGATTCTGAATTACAGTGCTCTATCCCCTTTAACCAAGAGATTCCAATCCTTGGAAGACAAAGGATTTTTACTGTTGCAATAAGTGGTGTTCTTTCAGATGCCACCTGTGCCACCGAGCTGGCTCAGCACCAGGCTGTGGGGCTGGGGAGAGCTTCCAGAGCCCTCCATCGAGAGAGCACAGGTCTGGTGCCTGCTCAGGGAGAGGCTGCTCCCACAAACTGAGGACATGGTTTCCAGCTGAGCACTGCCAACCCTTCCAGCAAACAGCAGCTCCCTGCCACGAGCCATCAAATCCCTCACAGTGGCTCACATTTCCTGCTCATCTCTCTTCAAGAGCCAGGGTCCTTTCACCCTTCATCTTTAGAGGGTATTTTGTCTCTTTCCCTTTCCTAATTTAACTTAGTCTGAAGTGGGAGGTTACTGAGGTATTTTGAATTAAGGAAATGCACCTGAGTAACAAACTGTTGCTCTGAACCACACAGCAAAGACAAGACAAAGCTTTTCCTGAAATTGTCCTAGTATAGGAGAACCAAAATTTGGAGCTAGATTTTTTTTTTTTTTATAAGAGAGGGACATTTCCTGTCTTACTCAGAGTGCTGCTATATGCTTTGGGGACCTTGAGCTCAGCCCAGATCTTGGGAGCTTACCAGAGAGCTCAGACACGATGACAGTGAGCACACTGAGGCACTGACGTGGGTGCCAGGGCTTCCTGTGCTCCCTCACATCCAAGAACTCTCAATTCTCTGACTCAGCCCTGTTGCAGGCTCTGTTTTAACACACTGCCACTAATCCTGACCCCACTGCAGTGAGCTCTGGAATTTCCTTGCTGGATTCTGAGCACAGCTGTGCAAATGACAGAGTTCCCCAGAACAGCCGTGGTTTGGAGTGCCCTGCTGGGGGTGAATCAGCCCAGGCTGAGCAAGAACCTAACGCTGATCTCTCAGTCTGGGTATGTGCTCTGCCCACTGGCTGCTGTGCAAAGCCCTCAGCTCAGAGCCTCTGGAGCACACAGGGGCAGGGGGACAGCCTGTCCTCAAGCTTCACTGCTGGAGTTTTCCACAAACAGGCTGGGAGTGCTGGGAGATGCGTCAGGAGCTTTATTCAGGCACCAGTCTCAGCTACAGGGTGAGATACAGGAGATGGGACATGCTCTCATCTACCACAGAGGTCTCTTTGTTGTAACAAAGAGATCATTTAAAAAGTTTTCTAGTCAATAGCTCATTGCTAAAGCTTACAGACAATTGTTCTAGCCAGTCACTAAAAGCACACAAACACCTGCTTCAAACTATGCTTGCTCAGATGGTTTCTATTAACAATACACAGTACTCCATTACTAGGCTTAAAACTTTCTACTACCTTGCTGAGCATATTTTTCTACAGTCTTAAGGTCTATCTTAGCTAAACTTAAAAACTCAAAGTATTGTTTCATGTCCTTACTTACTGTATTATTGTATCTTTACTTTCAGGCTTTACAGCTGCAGCCAGCTCTAAGTTCTCTGCACTTTCTGTTTCTGAAGCCTACTTTCACAGCTTCTAAAAATCTTCTGGCCTTTACTATTTCCCAAACTCCACCACTGCCCACTGACCTCTGACAGCTCACCCCGAATTCATGGGTGAATGTCACTCTTGTCCTTATCCAGCAGCATTACTGCAGGCTCTGTTTGTTCAGGATGTGCTGTAAGCTCATTCCTGCTGCTGAACAAGCCCTGGCTGCCTTTAGGCACTCATGGACACACGAAATCACACTAAATGTGCAAGTTCTGCATCCAGGGTGTCCATGCACCAGGATTCCACTGCTGCAACAAGCAGAGCTCCAGAGAGATGGGACACTCCACAAAAAGATGTGCCTTGCTGCTGCCATTCAGGGGACTGTTACACCTCACTGACTAAATGGACACCATGGGAGCTTCTGAAGAAGAGCTGGAACCATCATTTTCTCAAGATAATTCCATTTTTGTCACTTTTTTTCTTACTCTATGGAGAAAACACATTCCACTGAGAAACTCTGAGAATTGCCTCCAGAATAAGTATTCCATCAGTCACATTCCTTAGGCTAAGCTTAAGTCAAGGATGTAACCACCAGAGAAGGAGATCAGGAGGGCTGGCTCCTACTAAAATTGGGGGCTTACTGAGCCTGACCAGCCACATCACAAAGGACAACACAGCCTTGATGAAGACAACACATTAATATGGAGGGCTTTAAAGTTAATCTGACATGAAGGTGTTTAAATTCTTGTTTCTTCTCTAGAGAGGTAAAGATATAAAAGTATAATATCTTTATGTCTTTTTTGTTTCTATGCCTATATATGCTTATCCATCTATATTCATGTTCAGCTTTAGTTTTTCTTGTTGGTTTAGAATTTTTCACTGGGATACCAGTTACAGCAGCAAAAGGGAAATTACCAAATGCCTCAAACCTCTTAGGCAGCCACACATAAAAGCTCATTGTAACACATATACAGATATTTACATTCCAGGCTCTACAACAGTCACTTCATGGGTTTAAGTGCATATTTCCTACAGACAAAGAAATGCGAGGTCGTCACTTATTACATTCATGTTACCTGAACATCTTGCATTTTAGTAAAGTTTCCATGCACAAGCAATATTAACATCTGTTTCAAGGATCTCTGCTGGAATTGTAGCTTCACACAGCCAAATTGCCTATGCTTCCACCAGGGAAATGGCTATTTATTTTATGCAGCCATCTGGGCTCTAAATACTATGTTTTGTCATTTGTGGTCTTGTTTTCCATGGTTTCTTATATGAAATTTGATTTCTTCATAACTTATTTCTTCTGTAAGTGACATTTTTTTTAGCAATCAAACTTGTGAATGAATGTTTCATTAGAGACTTACAACATCAGTGTCAATTCATAAATATTTTGGATTGAGAGCCAAACCCTAATTGCAGCAGCTTTGATGGTCTACACTTTTTTTTCCTGTGGAATCATATGTAAATATAATCTTTACAAGCCCATCTTCCAGTTAGATGAAGGACATATGTTGTTGCAGAATTTAATGCTTCAAGATGATACTGCTCAAGTTGTTGGAACACAGACCCTTGTGGTCTCAGAGCCCAGACCCCATCATTTTAAACAAAGGGGCATCATTTTAAACAAACAGATTGTCACAAACCTTTATCTGCTGAGTATATTTTTTCCTTGGATTATGATAAAAATACAAATACTTCCTTTTCTCCTCACACCATACCTTTCAGATGTCCTCTAAATAGATTTTAGTACCAAGTGACAATTATGAAAGTGCCAGGTGTCTTGGAAAGCCATCAAGGGAGATGGTGAGAAGCCCTGGATCAGATGAGGACAGCTGATTTTCCCCATCACTGTTTGCTGGGCTCACTGAGCTCACTGACACAAGGGAGCCAAGAGCAGGACTCCAGCCCCTCAAACCTGCTCATTGCTCTGTCTGGAGAGCCAGCACTCTTCCTGGGCATGAGAGGGCTCTCTGTAAGGCTGAATGCTCCAGCCTTCCACACCAGCAAGCCAAGAGCCAATCCAACAGCTGCCCCAGGCACTCCTCTTCCCTGGACACATCCTCCACCAAGGCAGCACTCTCTCACTCTTCCCACCAAGGGTTAATTTCCCTCTCTCTGGTGCTTCCTCTCCTAGGAGGCCACCCAAAGCAGCTGGTGCTAACCCAGCTGCCCTGTCCTCTCTGTGCAGGGATAAAGGCAGCAGGGGGAAGCGCCTGGCTAAGCCAAGCAGTACAAGCTCATTCAGCTTACTCTCCTCCCAGTCTAATCACTGAGCAAAAGAAGCGGCTCCAGTCTCCCTGCTGGGGCCACAGCCCCTTGCCAGTGGCAGCCCCAGTCACCCCCAGGTCCCCTTGGCTCCCCCACACCTGCAGCCACCCCAGGTTCCCTCACCAGCTCCAGCCCGGGGTTCCCACAGCAGAATGTCCTTGTTCCACACAGCAATTTCCTCACAGTGCAATAACAGAACAGCTCACCCCAAGCTGCCTGCACTGAATGCATTCCCCAACACCACCACCACCTTTTATTGCTTGTCTCACCTTGCCCTCCCTGCACAATCCACGCTGCTTCTGCTCTCCTACCTCGTTCTTTGCCTTCTTTTCACCCAGGTGCAGTGGCCTGACCATCAGCTTGATCACCTTCACCTGGATCAGCCGGTAAATGCCTGCTGGCAAACTCCTTCCAGGCAGCAATCTCAATCTCCTTCTCCAAACTATTTCTTAAAACCTCTTCTTTCAAGAATACTTTTACATAACATCCTTTTATATAACAAACCTTCAGAGACAAGGAGGAGCCCATCACAAAGCCAGAGAAATCTACTAGTAGTAGGTTTTGCCTGCACTGCTGCCTACAGGTGCAGAGCATTTGTAAGGACACAATCAAATCTGAAACCGTTTCCAGCTGCTGCTTGTTTGGATGAATAAAGAAATAATTACTCTGAGGCTAAACTCAGGCAGATTGACAGAACTGTCTCCCTGCTCAACAGCAGTAAATATGAGTTAGACAGGGCTTTGGCCCTTCATAGCCTTGTCTGCAGAGGAAGCTCTACCTCCCTTCACTGTAGCTTGGGACAAAAACCTGTCCTAACCCTGAGCACTTTTATTTCCCTGGAGTCACTGAGCCCAGGAAGTGCCAGCGAGGAGGAGGCAATGCTGGGTGATGATCTGGCACGCACCCTGCAGGACAATTCCCAGCCAGGTGTGGATATGGAAGGCACTGGTGGGAGAACGAGCACATTTTCCTTAAAATAAAGACTTGGAGAAGCAAATAGTGAGACTCTGCAGGTGACTGCATCTGGAACTTCAGGCCAGGACTAGATAGCACCTTCCCTGCCCTGTAATGATGAGTAACCCCAAATTTCATTGCAGATTACAGGGGCTTACTGAAGCAGTCTGACTACATGATGTACTGAGAATAATTATGATCTGCCCATCTTGGGCATGGCAGTCATTAAGTTGCTATATCTGTAACAGGCTTAATAACAAGGTGAAGAGTGAATGGGAGAGAAAAAGTCATTTCCTTGTCTCACTGGTCATTGTTTCCTGTATGCCTAGGATGTGTGTGGGGAGAACTGAAAATGAAGGGGAATTCCAGCACAGAAAACTGTATTTAAATAAAGTGAGGTCTGTTTTGTACTAGACTAATGCAGTCTGAGGTGCATGCCCTCAAGGCAATGTACTGGAAAGAAGATGGTTTCTACACCATTGAAATGAAAATAAACTCCCAGTGTTTATTCCACTTTTATCTCATCCTTCTTTAATTTTGTCTGTGTGTTTTATATAATACATTTATTATTTTAATTTTGTGTGTGTGTTTTATAAGGTATATAGTACATTTATAATTTATAGGGTATAGTAGTGTGGGTAGGTGTTCAAAAGCATTTTCCTGATAAGGGCACATGATGAAAATTTTGGAAACCCAAAGGACTGGTCTTGCAGGTAGCACCAGATCAGCTGTAAATCTAGAAGCAGTGCTGAAACAGCAAAACAGCTGGGGTAGGTAAAGGTCAGGGGAGCTGCACAGCTCCCAGCCCTTGAGCCAGGACCTGAACATCCTGCTCTGAACATCAGCCCATGAGGAGATCACAGTAAAGGGAAAAATCCTCTGGTAAAAATACAATCACAAAACAAGGAAAATTCAGTTACTTGTTAATGCCTCTTGCTGCTGTTCCAAATAACTCCATAAATGTGAAATTCATGCTGTAAGAACTCTAACCCTTCCACAGATGATGCTGTAAATGTACCACAGTATTTTCTGCAGGCTTTCCTAGCTCAAAGCATGTCATTCAGTATGGGCTGTATGCTTCTTATTAGCAGCATTAAGCAAATAGGAAAGGGATTGTTCTGAGAAAAAAAAAAAAAAGTTTGTTGAAGTATTGAAGTATAAGGATATGAAAATTGCTGCAGTGGGTAACAATAATTCCTCAGGGTTTGTCCTGACATTCTTAACAGTATATATATTACTTAACTGATAGATCATAACAGCTAATTTAGAGCTATTAGGTCTACTGCATAAATATGTGGTCAAGAGCACTTTAATGTACACCACTGTTACTTCAGACCATAACAGCTGCTTTGGAGCTGTCAGCCTACTTTGGTGCAATCTATTTTAATCTGGGAAAAAAAAAAAAAATCCTAATTACTTTGTAGTTGCTAATGCACAATTTAAGCTGATTGTTTGGTGCCATAGCTGAGCATTGTTTGAGCAGGGGAGGTGAAATACCATAAAGAAGAGGTATTGCTGTCATCAGACAAGTCACAGGGGACCCCAACTCAGAGTTAATAACAGAGATGCCTGCCATGTGTTTACAGAGGACAAACAACGAGAAAAGGGAGGCTGTGAGGCTGATCATTTCTTTGTTTAACTCTGTACTCTGCTACTTTAAAAACCTAAGAGGAACCATTAAAGCTATGCTTATTGTTAAAAAGCAATATCTGCTTGCTACCCCACTTGCCAGCCCAGCTCCCTGCTGGCAGCCAGCTGGGAAAGCTCTGCTGGGAAAGGGAGTTCCTGCAGCCCAGCTCCTCCAGCGTGACCTGATGTACCCAGCACACAGAGAGCTTCCAGCAGAGCAATCCCATGGAAAGAGCACTGCCACCTTTCCCTGTCTCCTGGCCATTTGGCACACGGCATTCCTGCTCTGCCCACAGGCACAGACGAGTGCTTGAGAAGGTCAGAGAGGCACCCAGCCTTAGAGATAAGAAATGCAGGGGTTCAGCTGCTTTTGAGCACGTGCAAAGGCCAATACAAACGCTCAGAAAACCCAGCTGTCTGTCTCTGCTCAGAATGTGATTCTCTGTAATCATGTCATTCAAAGAGACTTTTGCTAAGTACTGAGGGAAAAGTGGCATCCTTTGGTGAGGGGAGGAAAATGCCTGTAGCTGCAAGCTATCCATCATCTTCAAAAAGTCCAAGATGTACTAAAGCTCCCTAAATTTTTATTCCCAACAGAGCAGCATAAGTTCAGTGTTTTCTTGGCAGGCAGTCCTCCCATGTCAAAATCTACTTCCCAATACAGTTTTGGAGGCATTCACCTGCCTGGTAGGTTAGATAATAAATAAATGCCCATCATGTCTTTATCTGAGAAAGATTTTCTCCTTGCTGCTTTTTCCTTTTATTTATTTTTTTTTCCCCTTGCACATTTGGGGAAAGCTATCCTCATACCCCCCACTCCCCCCCCTCCACCCCCAACCAGGAAATAGTCATTTTGAGGCAAGACCTTAAAATTGATGATTTTGAAAGTTTTCCCTATTGCCATGCTGTTCTGCTCCTGCATTCCTGTGGTGCCAACAGATGAAGTTGTAAGCCTGCTCGCCTCCCTGCATCTAATCCTGATACTACTCAGCAGCAGGGAAGGTGGGCAAATGTTCACTAGCAGTTGTTGGCAAAGAAACACAGCAGGATTTAAACTGGATGATGCCACTGCATGTGTAAAACAACCATTTGAGCAAATGCTGCTATAGCAGCATCTTTAACCAGTAAAACAGAATTTGCTGTTAACCTTTTGTTTTCTAGCTAGCTGTGCTGATGAGTTATGATTAATTGTAGTTATGTTTACAAAAAAACCTCCAAACCAAAATGAATCACCAATTAAGCTTATAGATAAATAAATAAGATAAATGCTTGTAGCAGTTGCTGTGACAGACTTTTAGTGTGCCCATATATAACTAAAATTGCAAAAGGAAAATGTGAGCAACATTCTGTTGCACTCTGGTGAAGGGTTCCATGTTATTTTTCACAAGGTCATTTTTCCCATGGACTTCCTTCTTTTCCTTTCCAGTTTGCACTGCCTGGTCTTTAGCTGATGTGCCCCAACCCCAGATTTTCCATGGTTTAAACACATTCCTATTACAGCATTCTAGGACTGTTCTGGAAGAGGAGCAGCATAACTTTAATAAGCCATGCTTATCCACCATCAGGAGCTTGAGCTGGGCACTCCTGTGACATCAAACCAAGGGGCAGAGAGCACCCCAATTACTGCTCTTCCCCAGGCTCCCAAATTTCCCTGCTTCTGATGGTTTTTCATAGAGACCATGGGAGCTCCTTGTTCAAACTGAGCTCTGTTGTTATTTAAAGCTATCACTTGGGTACCTGGGAAATGGAAGTTGAAATATCAGCTAATGTTAGGAACAGGAATGAAGTTCTCCCTGTCCTTCCCTGCAGATGATGGGAGCAGGTTCATCAGACAGCCAACCATGCCCTGTTGCAGTTCCTAAGGCCATGCTGAGCTGAAGAAATTGATTTTTGGCAATGCTGCTGCCTACCTGGGGCATTTAACTGAAGCATGGCTTTCCCATTAGCAATGCATGCAAGAGCCTTTTATACCTGTGCATTATCTCCCTGATCTCCCAGCTCTGCCCTAATCCTAAGCACAACTTCTGTCCTTTCTCTTGGCCTAGTTTTCCCATCCCATATTTGCCACACACATCTTGTGTGTTGTTGCTGGGTCAATTACCTTGAGTATGAAAATGTTTAAAGCTTGGAGAGTCAGTGAAACCCTTAAGAGTGCACTGCTAATGGCAGCCCCAGCCCCTGAATCAGAAGAATCCTTTTCTAAAGGAAAGTTGTTTTAATCTTGTGGACTCAGCTGATGATCCACTCTAGGTGGAATATTGAACAGCTGTAGCCTAACAGGCTGAAAAATCAGCCCCTTGAAAAGCAGGGAGATGGATAGAGCAGGACCTGGAGGCACACTCCCTTGTAGAGGGATCTCCCTCTGGAATTGCTGGAATTGCCATCTTCCTTCCCACAGAGCTGAACATCAGCTGGCACAGCCAGAGCTTCAGAGCCACCAGCACAGAGGTGGTGCTGGATGCTGCAGAGAAACAGCTGCTGCAGGTGAGGCTCTACTGCTCTTACCTGGGCACAGGACAGAACCCACCCGTGCTCAGAGGTTGATCCACTGGGATGGGACATACAGGCAGAATTCTGGGAGGAAGAATTCAGTTCTTCCTCTGGCAGGAAGAAACATGGCTTTTGTGAAGGGACTTGGAAGCAGTACAGTGGAACTTAGAAGATTAAAGCTGTGGACAGTTCTTCTTAGAAGAAGAACAGCTGTGGACAGTTTTCCCTTTTCATCTGGAAGAAACCATTTTTTCCTCAGTTTGGGAAAAAAGTTTTGGAGCACAAACACCAGAAGCAAAGTTGAGTTAGACACAACCAGTTTCTCCACTGGGACCTTACAGGAGAACATAAAGCACCTTTTCCAGGGGGACCTTTACATTTCATTTTAGCTGTGCATCCAAGCCTTGGTCAGCAAGATCACAGCAATCATAGTATTTAAAAATCACATCCCTTACGTGGAAATCAGATGGGAAAATGTTTGTTGAGTAAATAAGAACAGTCTCTTCCCCTACCTGCACCAGCTGGCATGGCATGGATCTCAGCTGGGTGAAACAGGCCTCAGAACTGAACTTCAAGCCTTCAAAAATACAAGTTCCCCAGTCACAGAGATTTTGCTGAAATACAGTTCTGTATTTGGCCTTGGATTTTTGAGCTTTACAGTTCAAACCTATTCTCTCATTCCATTGTGTTTATTTTTTATGTTCAATTCTCATGACTTTGAAAGCTTTCTAAAGGTCAGAAGAGAGAGGCACCAGATACTGCCACAATCAGCCGCAATGAAATGCAGTCATTTCAGATGGCTTTAAAGCTTTCAAGAAAACATGGTGACTTTTCATTTCAGGGAGTGTGGCTGAAGGGGGAACAGAAAGTGAGAAAAATCCTTTGCCATTAGAGGTGGTGCAGGTGTGGGTGATGTGCTGGCAGAGCTGATGGAGCCCTGTCACTGCTCCCACCCCCAGGACAGCAGCATCCACTCCTGGACACAGCTTATCGAGCACCAGGCCAAGCTGTTTAGCCTTGTGTTTATTTAATCTTTGTGAAGATCAAGAAGGATGTTCCACTGAGAGCTCTTTTGTTTCACTCTCTATCAGTTCAATAGCAGAGAGAGCAGAGCTAAAGCCACAAGCAATGGTTTGTATATCTTGTAAGTCTTCTAAAGCCTTGTCATCATATGCTGTATTATGTTGTCTTTTTTACTGAGTGACCATTGCTCTATTGTACACCATCTGCCTTTTTGTGACTTGATGAACCACATTGTAAAAGGCAGAAATCAATAAAGTTCTCCAGAACCCAAAACCTTGGCAGGAAAAAAAATGTTTTCCTGCAGCACCATCTTGTGGTGCCTGATTTTAGTACTGAAGGTGTCCCTCCCTCTCCCTGGGCCGGGAAGGTTTTTCTGCAGACTTGGGAACCACACCCAGCTTTCAGCAGCTTCTTTTCTAGCCACAGAGGTACTGTGAGGAGCCTGACAAAAATAATTGTTCCCTCATGGAGCTGACCTGGACCCTCATCGAGTTCTTGGAAGGGACAGAAGGGACAAAGGAAAATTGAGTTTGGCTCAGGAACATGCAGCTTGATATGTATGATACAATCAGCAGACCAGGCACTGGGGAAAAGATTAGATGTGAGGTAACCCCACGCTGAAATTGTTCTGTAATATGTTTAGGTCGAGGAGCAAAAAGACAAGCAAACAAAAAAAATTTATGCAAGGGATCTGAATATTCAGAGTAAGCAGGCAGCCAATCAGCTGATCAAAGCAGCCACCTTTTAGTGACACTGTCTGCACAGTTTGCATCACACACAGAGAGTAAATATCTCTGCTTTGACCCTAAGGTGGCAATCGTGACCTTCAATAGGAATGGAATAGCTGTTATGACATCCTAGGCACAGAGAGCAGTTAACTAACACCTATGGCTTGAAAGCTCTTAATTCAATGCATGGTCAAGCTAATAGAGAAATTAAAACCAGAACTTTTGCCTTCTCCAACTGAAAAGCAAAACTTCCAGCTTTTTAGAGCACCTTTACAGCAAAGCTGCTGCATGGGAAGAGAGAGGCCCCACGTTTGTGCTCTCCCACCACGGGGAACACAACCCTGGCTGTGACTTTCCATCTCACCTCCTCCTCCAACAGAACATTTTGCTTATGCTCCTCTTGTTGTGGTGCTGCCAGAAGCACTTGCTGCAGCTGCACGGATTGCTCACCCTTAACTGCAGTGGTTTTGTCAGAGTGTGTCCCTCTGTCAGGATGTTATGTGACATGGAAACCAGTCCTGCCGCCAGTGGCGTGGAAACTGGAGGGGTTTATTGCCCTTCCAACCAAAATCATGAAGCACCTCATGAAAGCCTGACTTCCCCTGGAGGACAACTTGCTGTCCATAACCAGCAGCCACCAGGATTTCTCTGCTTTCTCACATGCCCAGTCCAGCTGTGGCAGTGCCTCGGAATTCATGCAGCAGGAAACTTTTTTTCTTTGTCAAAATGTCTATATACATACTTCACCTTCCATAAAAACAAAGAAATATCAAAGAAAAAATACACATCAGATTTAGAAAGCAAACAGTGCCCTATTCAGTTTCCATTGTTCTGTTGCTCCACATCAAAAATAGTGTAATACTTTTGCTTGCAAAATTTTAACCAAATTATCTGTAACGCAATGCTTCTGGCAATGGATGCAAGGTCAGGCTTTAAACTCCTGCACATAATTACACCTGATCATCAGCAGGCACTCCAACACCTTCATGAGATTGTCCATATGCATATTCCACCCACATCACACTTGGATTTTAAGTGATCCCCTTTTTAGGAGTTAGGAAACTAAGAGAAATTATTTTAATGGGAAATTCTGAAAGTACAGAGCTTCTAAGAATCACTCATAATATTTACACTCCAGCTTAGGACCAAAGCTCCATTCCTGCCAGTTGCAGCTCTTGGAAATTCTGCCACATGGACTTCACAGCCCCAAAGAAATATGACAGGTGATTGCATTATTATGGGTGATGCTGACTCCTACTGACATTTTTTTAGGTGCTCACTCTGCACTCAGCTGTCAAAGAGTGTTACACATTTGTTTCTTTTATTTTTGTTACACTACAGAGAAATGGAAAGAAATTGCATTTTGGAATCACCTACTTTAGGAGACAAATCAATAAAAGACCAAAAACAGTGTGGTGCAGTGATACCCAGCAGAGAGAACAACTCCAGAGACAACACTCTCACTGTTTCCTTAAGTACTTCGTATTTCTGGCAAGCAATTCTTTAAAAGCAATTGCCCAACAACAGATTTCCAAATCCTCTGTAGCCAGGTAAGGAATTAGCTGTTCTCCTCACTCCTGTGCCCTATGAAACCAGAACAAGCTTCCTCTCAATCCCAATTTATGAGTGACAACATTTTTTCTTTTCATTTCATCTTTTTCTAAGACTGACCCCTAGGTTGAGATGGACACACAATAGCTGCCTTTATATCCCTCCACAGGGATGCTACTGCATGAAAAGAACACTGATTTTACTGTTCAGGGGTTGCCATGAGCAGTTTGCCTTTCAGTGGTACCAGATTTTTTTGGTACAGGAGCTGTGGAATGAGTGCAAGAAACTAGAATGAATTTTTTTTTTTACTGCAAAATCAATAGTATTATTGAGGGTTAACAACTTTGTATTACTTCAATGCTAAAATAAAATGTTTCATTTTCTAGGAGATAATCAAAATAATCCTGGTGTCTTCTTGATCTTCAGGATCAGGTGGATGTTGCTATAAACAAAAGGGAGAAAAAAACCCCAAACATGAGTATAACTTGATTTAGGGACACCTTTACATTTCTGCCCAATCAATACTCTCCCTGAGTATTTTTTTATTCCCTAATGACCTCCCTGACATTTTTTATTTCATTGTGACCTTTATTAGGCTACAGTTTGGCATGGTCACATGAAGTAAATAACGTTTCACTCTCAGATTAGATTTATTTCAGTAGTCAATTGCTCTCCAGCACCGAGGAAGAATGCTGAAGGGTGGAGCCATGGGAATGCCTCAGCTACAAACCAGCCCTGTCCATCCAGAGAGAGGCTTTCAGTGCCTGGACATGGATCTGCCTCTCCTGGAAGCAGCAAACCCATCGAGATTCCACCTCCTCAGTTTGCCCGTGAGACAAGGAACACTCGAGTGGCAGAGGGGCTTTAACCTCAGAATTTTCAGTATTCTACACAGATCAACAGAACAACCCTAAACTTGGAACAAAAGAACACCCCAAAGATAGTTTACCTTCTTTATTTCACCCTTTTGGTTCTTCCTTACGTCACTCCAGTAAGTGGCGATGAATCTCTTCATCCTGAGTCCTTTCATCAAGGGCTTTTTTGTCCCGTGCAACTTTCTGGACTTTTTTGCTTATCTTTCGCAGAGGATTGATACATGGACTGCAACATATTAAAACAGCTGAAATTGGTGGAGTTCCAAAGCAGGAATTCAGAGAAGGTCACCTAGACTTCAGCCACGAAATCCCAGCTCCAGTGAAAAATCTCAAAGAGCTACAGCTGATTTCAGGGGCCATCACAAGATTCATGACCAGAAGATTAAGGTGAGGAGAAGCATTTCAATGCTTTTCCCATTTCTTACATTTTCTTCCTGAATTTCACCTTTTGACTCATAGAGAATCACAGATTCATTCAGGAGAGAAAATACCTTTAGAACCATCAATGCCAAGCCAGCAGTGCCCAGTGCACACAAAGCACACACAGGACTGGCACACCCCTCACTGCCCAGCTCTTCCTGAGAGAGGAACTCCTGCTCTTCTGCTTGTCTCATCCCCAGCAGGCAAGGAAGGGAGACAATGCAACCAGAAACTTCCCCAGTAACAAGTCAACAAATTTCTCTGGGCTTCTTACCACAGCTGTCCCAGGGATTGGGCAGGAATGAAGAATTTCTATTCTATTTTTAAATTCCACACAATATTATTCAAAGCTGTTGAAGTGCACCTACATTTTTCTAAGCTTTAGTGTTTTAACCCACCTGTCCTTGCATGTAGTTCCTAAAGAGGAATATCAAGATGAGAGGAGTAAGATGGGCTGGCACAGCCATGGGAGCACAGCTCTAGACAGGAGATGCTGGGTGATTGCACCCAAGGGAAATTGCCAATTGGTAGGGAGCAGATGTGTAGATTCTGCTTCCTGCATGAAAAACACCACTGGAAGGAGGCAGACATGCAGTTTGTCCGTGGGGATGTGGAAAGTAACAAAGCCTCACTGGCTTGGGAAATTAGATCAACTAGAACTGATCAAGTGTGGCAAAGAGTACTCAGCTCCCTCTATATTTTACAGGAATTTCATGTTCCTACAATTTCTTTGTCTGGCCATGGTACAGAAGTCTTGCAATTTGCTCTAGAAGAGGCACAGTGGAGTTAAACATCCCAAATTTCATCAGCAAAAGCCATCTTGGGCTTTTTTTGGTAACTCTAGAGAACAATTTTTACTTTTGTGCACATCAGTTGCAGTACAGATTTGGCATTGCACATAGGACTCTCTCAACAATGACTGTATAATGTTGAAAACAAAAGAATTTCTATCCAGAGAGGTTTTTGGCTTATTAAAGGAATGTTTCTCAAAGCTCTATCAACTGTCTCTAAAACTGGTAAAACTCAAAGTTACAGCCTGATAGGATTGCACCCTTCATCGAACTTAAATATGTGATGTTGGAAATTTAAACCATTTAGCATCTGGTTAGTTACTGCATTAAAAAACAAAGCAAAAAACCGAGCACAAGAGCAAAATTCCTAGTTTCACTGACTATGAAAAAAAACCAGTAATGATCATTTAAACACTAATGTGAGTTCTCCCAAAATGAACATATATTAATTCATTTTCCAGAAAATTTATGATAATTTCATGTTGATTCTTTGCCTCCTGCTTTCAGAGTCACTGATGACTCAGTGCAGCTATCTGTATGCTGAGCATCAGCTGTTGAGCACAGTGTAAGATGTAATGTGGAGATTTTCACAGCAGGTTTTGTCAAAATGTGGAACTCCACAGCAAACAGCCATCTGCCAAGCAGCCTCATTAGTAAAGTCTGTGTGTGTGTGTACATGCACATGTATGATCCCACACAGACTACTGCATCTCAGGAGAGCAAAAAGTTTAACACTTGGAGGAAAAAAATCTTCACTAAAAAGACAATTCTGTCCTATCAACCAAGTTGCAGCACCAGCCATTCAATATGAGCCACTACCTAAGCAGAATAAAGCATGGTTATGTTAATTCATTCCATCAGTTGCATGACCTTGATGGTGTGGAGTTTACATTTTCCCTGCATCCTGAGCACACATACACATGCTGAAACTCTTCACAGTATCAGACACCAAACTGCTTGCTTAGAACTTGCAGGCTGAAAAGTGCCCTATACATTAAAAACCCCACGCTCTATTAATTAGAGATAATTAATTCCCAATTCACAGCCCATCTCCCTTTCAGGCCTCATATTTTGTTCTTCCCTTCTTGTGTCTTACTGCATTTCCTGGAAGGAGTCTGCTTTTGTGTTTTATGTGCAACTTCAGTAAGATTAAGTCCAAGTCTTTTATATACAGGTCTTGAGGAAGAGTACTGGGGCATTAAATAACTTTTTTCTTTAAGCCAAATTGATTCTCTGTTTTATGTAGCTTCAAAACAGAAGGACTCATCTTTTACATTTGAACATTGGTTTCTTGCCCTTTTTTTTCCCCCCAATTTTTTCTCTAGCTAAAAGATGTCAGTTCTCCATATTTTCACCATTTAGAAACAATATTTAATAAACTGGGTCTGGTGGTGCTCTAACTCTTACCTTCTCTGCAAAATGCCACAGCAAACAATTGGCAGAAATCCCAAAGTCAAAAATCCTCCTCCAGTGAGCAAAATCACTCGAATGGCCAGCTGCACATCTGTAGAGGCAGCAGAAGTTTTCATCAGTTCTGAACAATCCTGAGGCAGGCACTGAGGGTCAGGGGGCAGAATCAGCCTCTAGGACAAGACAGCTTTGCTGCCCTGAGGTCACAGCCACGCTGCCACTGAGCTTGGACAGAGGTTTTATCAGCAAATGAGCTTGGACAGAGGTTTTATCAGCAAAGCTCTGACAGTACTCGCACCTAAAGACACACCCACACCTCAGGGCTTCAGTAAATGCCAAGGAAAACTGACATTTCTCAGCCGGGCTCACCAATCACAAGGGTCTTTTCTAACCTAAATGATTCCATGGTTCATTCAGCAGCACAATGGCAAAAAAAGTGTTAGAAATGAGCTCAGATGAGAAAGAGCTGGTCCCAAATTTCATTTGAGTAGGGTATGTTTAGTTTCAGAGGCAGCCAGGGTTTGAGGGAGGGCAGGGCATGGGGCACAGCTGAGTGGGGGGAAGTAGATAATAGTTAAAAAACCCAAAGTCCCTTAGAAGCTGCTTTAAGAATGGAGACAAAATCTTTCAAATTAATCCTATTCATCTACTCCATAACTTTTGTAGCATTTTCTTAAGGCCTCATTTTATTCCCAGTGGAATTGAAGACAACCCTGCCAAGGAGAAGAACCTTCAGTGTGCAGCCTGTGAGCAGCTGACAAACACAACTGCCACAGCCCAAGATCTGCTAAGTGCTTCTATTTTGTCAACAGATTGCTACAAGGCAAACAGTAAGTGTTTGCATTTTCTTTGGACAGATGCTGTACATCCAGGAGCATTCAAGGAGCTCATTAATCTATGAACAAATAATTCTGTAAAATAGTCAGCCCTTGATATTGATGTCCAAACAATAAAAGCCTAACTGGAATGAGGAATCAAGGAGTTGCAGCTGAATAAGGATTTTTAATTTTAAATTTTGTTTCAGTATGTATCTTAAAAACAAGCAGAGGAGCTTAATTTTCACTGCACAGCTTTTCTTCTTGCTGTAGTGAAGTGTCTTTTATACAAAATAGAAAGGCCCAAGCTGGAACTGAATACTATTAAAACCTTATTTGTGTCATGTGCTCCTAACAAACAGATTCTGATGGGATCACACTGGTTAAACTTTCTTCAATCAAAAATGATCTAGCTGGTAGTAACTGCAGCTGCTCAAGCACAAGAAAAATTTCAAAGTCTTATTTTGACCTCAGCGTGCTCCTGAAGAAGCACAAACAAGAGAAAGTGAATTCCTGTTAGCTGACAAGTAACCTTGGGGTTTCGTATCTGTATTAAGTCAGCTCATCCTAAAAATTGGGATATCCCCTCTGAAATCAATGGGGGAACACTGAATTATACCAGGAACAACAAAACCATGAAGTTCTAGCTGCTGGTTTCTTTTTTACTCCCTCCAGCCCTGCGTTTAGCAGGGTTTGCTCTGAGGCAGCAGCCCAGAGCAGCACACTCACCATCCCTCACTGGCATGTAGCACTGCTCATCCTGGCCAATTTTGAAAGGACAGCAGTGGATTTTTGAGCACTCAGACTTGTCCAGGCCTTCCACAGGACAAGGAGCTGGGAGTCGCTCACTGCTGAGGCGGCAAGCTTCAAAAAGATAAAAAACAACATTAGGTAAGGTGTCTATCCTGGGAGCAATGTGAAACAGAAGGAAGTCATCACCTTGGTGTCTCTAGCATGTTTTGATTAATTAAATCTGCCAGGAAACAATATCATTGACGCTCATGTGTGTTCTTTCCCAAAACCTAACCAATTTTTACATTGAAATTAGCAGAAAAGCTAAATCACGTCATAGAAAATCTTTTGTAATTTGCTTTGCTTCTGTAAGGATCTATTACAAAGCTGAATCTAAACAACATTGTGACTCTTTTTTGTACTTAAATTTTTTAAGTAAGTGAAAAGGACAAACTAAATTTTCTGACTGTTCTGTTTCTAATTAAAAACCAGCAGAAATTTAAGCCTTTTTTTTTTTTTTTTTTTCTGAAGGACTATATAACAACTAACCATCCCTGGCATTTATTATTTGTTTCTACAAGCAGCTGAAAATCAGCTGCTAGGAAAAAAAACCTCCCACAACATCCAGTAGAGTTAATGAGCAACACATTTAAGCAATTTTTGAGATTTTCTATTTTATAGCGGATTTATTGATAACCATGAGATACTCTGTAGAGATGTGTAAGGTAAGTTATAAATAGTAGACATCTCTGTATATTTAATTCCTATAAAACATCATATCTCATCCCTTATGTTACACAGCAGCTGCAAAGCATCATTTGGTTCCAACAACTCCCCCAGGACTGGCTGTATTGTCAGCCTCACATTTATCAGAGGCATTACTGGTAGCCAAATTCAGTTTATTAAAGGGGGATCAGGATCTTCAGCAGTCCTGTGTGTTTACTTAGGGCTCCATGTGAGCAATAGTGGTGCAGGCACATTGATATTAATGCAGAAATAGACCAAGGGAAAAGTAGCATTTCTCCTTCCTGTTGCTCTATGGTCTGGTTATGGAACCAGGCTGGCAGTTTTTATATATAACAAATTTTTTCTCTACTCATATTATTTTGCTTTTTGATATTGGCAAGTTAGCGTTGTGATTTCCAGCTCAGTAATTGTATGAAGTAATGCAGTTCTTGTAATTTAACTTCAGCAGTCCAAAGGTGAGTGGCTCAGTCTAATCCAACTGGCCTGAAGCCTTCCTTAGCCAGTAGAAGTGGGAGACACACACAAAATCCTTCTCCCATTTATGCCAAATTCTCTTTTCTCTCTGTGTCTACGTGGGAAG
Source organism: Cettia cetti (assembly GCA_013401135.1). Classification (NCBI taxonomy): domain Eukaryota; kingdom Metazoa; phylum Chordata; class Aves; order Passeriformes; family Sylviidae; genus Cettia; species Cettia cetti. Next base: position 110,724 of record VZUI01079708.1, read on the forward strand.
AGTGGAAAACCAGTTCAGCTGTGACACAACCAAGCCAGGTATGGTGGATCCTCTGCCAAACCTCCAGCATCATTTCAGCACTTGCAGCACAGCCACATCACTGGAGAGGGAGGCTTTTGCAGGAGGGCAAACAAATCTGTGATTGCCCCCAGAGGCACCGAGCAATCCTATTCTCAGAGCTCTGGTGAGTTTTAGAGTATTACACCGGGGTTTTAAAGACATGGAATGCTGACAGGTAGGGGAGGGAGGCGGGAAGTGAGGCAGAAGAGGGAAGGGGAAAGGGGAAAAAAAAGGGGAAAAGGGAAAGGAAGAATCAGCGCAGCAGTGCTGAAGTGACACTTACTCATGGGTCTGAAGAAGCTCAGGAAAGATTCAAATGCACCTTTCATTGTCACGTTGTGTTTGCTGGGTGCCTCTGCACTCTGTTCTGAGCCAGGCTGAATCGGTGCTGCAAGCACTGAAAGTTCAGAATGATTAGCTCATTACCATCAAAACTATCCGCAATTAATTAAAGCAACGACATTTTCATACTGATTATCACTCATTAGGAAGGCATTTACAGTCATCAGGAACTGTGGCTAGCAAGGTTAAGCACAGGTGTCTTTCTGTTGTGTTCACTTACAGTGCTTTAAATCGCTTCATGAACCACAATGAGCAAAGAACTAAAGCTGTAAAATTTAAAATAAAGAATCCATTCAGGTGGAAATTGTCAAGGATAAAAAGCCCTGCTGCTCACCTGTGAGGTGCAGGTGACATGAAAATGCTTTGCTGCATCTATAGTTATATTTCTCCCATGCACACAAGCAGAATTTTCAGCTTTTTAGATGAAGACCCCAGTTAAAACACAGAAACATGGTGAAAGGCACCTTTATCAGACACAACCAAACATGCACCTACTTCAGCTTCTTCTTTCAGACAGTGACCTGCTGCAGTTGCACAGAAAAGAGCAAAACATCCCTAAATATAGAAGTACTGCAGTGTTTACACAGAAGCTACTGATTTCTTACTCTAGGACTTCCCAATCACCTTTCATTTACACAATTCTAAAAATTATATATATATATGGGATCAGTAACCTTGCTGCCTTCCTACATCTCTTTTTCATTACACCAGAAATGCAAATCAGGTGGGACTCCACTGGCAATCAACCACTCCCCAATGAGGGGGGAGAAAGGAGATCCAGTATTCCCACCTGCTTGCCTTTTTTCTCTCCACGAGAGAAACTTACACCAGCACCACTGTAAAAGTGGTGGAGTTTGCTGAAAGCCATTTCATGGTGTTAGAGCCCTTGTGAACAGAAGTGAGATCACAGCCTAACCAAAAACTGAGGGATTGAACAACTCCAGTCTTTTGGAGAATTCTTCAGCTAAGAGCATTGGGAACATAAATTAGGGAATTAGGAGATTACTTGTCCTGGGGCCATACAAAACTCCCTTCTGTGCCATACAAAACTCCCTTGGCTAAAAAAGGAACAGAGTTGAGAGAATTGAAGGTGCTGTCAAAACAGATAATCTGAAACTAAGGTGTGACAGGAATGTGACCAGCAAAGCTCACACTGACAGTTCTGCCATGGGCTCCCTCTCCCTGCAGCAAAGGCAGAACAGAAAAAATTCAAGACTTTGTGATGATTTCGTGGGAAGTTCATGGGATGAGGTTTCCAGTGCTCAGTTTGGTAAGAATGACCTGCAAACCATGGCTGCCCCACAGGTGACTCTCTCAGGTGAGGGTTTAAGGAGACACAAGGCATTGAGAGAGGTTTGAGGCCATTCCTGTCTGTGCCAGAGCTCACATCCATTCTGGGAGCCTTTCACCAAGAGCTGCAGAGGCTCTGAGGTCTGCTCCCCAGGCATTAAGGATCAAATACCAACAGGTTTGGATGGATTTATACCTGTCAGATGGCCAAAATCAACTTCTGTTAGTGCAAGTAATCAGACAAAAACCTTTCCAATTAGAGTCATCTGCTGTAATAAGCAAATATATCAATTCTCAACAGACTGTAAGAGCACCTTTAATAGTATGCTGAAAAAAAGTCAAAGTGGGAGAAAAATAGAATATATAATTGAGGGGATAAAACTATGATCAACTGTGAAATAAAAGCAAGTTGGACTGACAGGGATGAAACAAGCAGCATTTATTTCTTGTACAGATGCACAGAGAGAAATAGAAACTACAGTTGCAGGAAAAAAAAAAAATTGCTCTATTTAACTGTCAGAATGGATCAATCCAACCTGAAGTAATTGCTTGTAATAATTCTCAGTATTTTCCAATCATTTCCAAGACAAGCCAACCTGCTTGTGCCTCTTGGAGAGTGTTTTTGTCCTTGCAATACTCACGTGCATGGAGGCTGCAAAGCAGGAGCAGGAGCATGAGGAGCCACGCTCGAGGGGAGCCCAGGGGCTGCATCACTGCAATAAAACCAAGAGCAGTTATGGGTGTAGGGTCCTGCATAAAGCAAATTATTGATCTTAATTTTGTATTTATGGATTTGAGAAAGCCTGACTGTTGATTGCTGCACAGAGCAGGATGCCTTTTTTGCAAGAGAGGCCAAAACACATTGAAAATAAATGTGTATATATTGGGAATAAATGATTTTGAAGAAATTACTCATTTAAAGGGAGTTTAAAGAAAGGCATCTTGTTAACAGAGACTAGCAAAAAAAAATTATCTTTTTGAAGTGTCCTAGAGTGGACACCTGGCATTTAAAAAGATAATTTTTAGCTAAATATTTTAATCAGAGTTCAATGAACAGAATCAAGAATGAAGAATGAATAATAATTTTTGAAAGCTTAAAACTGAATTCTAGTTTAGCTCATTGAATTCTTCACTCTTTTCACAGTTGGAGCACACGAAGAACTTTGGACATTTTTAAAAGGTGGTTCAAAATGATATCATGGACAAAAACACTTCTAGAAATCCCCATATGATTCAGAGTAATTTATGAGCAGATTTAATTATCAGCTTATTATTAAAGTTATATTATTAAATAATTATTAAAATTATATTAATTTGTCAGCTGGGTTTTGTACCTCCAAGCAGCTCCTGATGACTGCTTTGCCAGATGCTGTATTTCACTTTGCCTGCCCCTCCTGTTTTACCCTAAAAAGGGCCTTTTTCAATTATTACCACTTAATTAAAGACAGCTCAAACCTAGAGACATTTTGTTAGTGCTGGGGAGGGGAGCAGCCCATTGTGTGAAGCACAGGGAAAGGACTGACTGCATTTCACAGGGATGGGTCAGCTCCTTCTGCTCAGGGAGGAAAACTTCCCTGCCCTTGGGAGTGCCTGGGCTACAGAGGATATACAAACATCTTCTATCCCATGGAGAAACCACCTTGGGAATTATTGAAATTATTGAAGAGGACAGGAATCATGTTTTCCAAGATACTTATTAAAATTTAATACCATTTGTGACAAATTGGGGAAAAAAAAAAGGAGAAGGAAAACAAGATCAAGAGAAAATTCTTCCTCTTGCCATTACTTACTTCCTCTGCTGTGCCCTGCAGCCGTGCTGAGCAGGGTGTGAGCAGCTCCCCAGGGTGCAGCAGCTGCAGACTGGCCCTGACAACCGTGGAACCAAGGCACGTCACAGCCAGCACCCCAGCGCAGGTGCACGGGCAGCAGGGAGCAACAGAGGGCAGGAGAAGCTCAGGGTGCTTGGGGAGGAGAAATCAGCCCCTGCTCACCCTCCTGGAAAGCCTCTCGAGTCCTCTCATTCACCAAGGTAAAACCAAGCTCATGCTCTTAGCAGCCACACCCCACTGAAACATCACCTACCTGTGCAGACCAGGTAAGAGATCAAACACACTCCTCTCCAATCAGCAAGTTCACTCAGAATGCTTAAATTAGAGCTTCTCCCTGAGCCATTCAAGGTGGATTAATTAGGTATTGCTTCACCAAGTATTTGCACACTTGAAGCTCAAATCTGACATGAATCTTTCTTAGACCCCAAAAGCCACTGACGCCCTGGGCTGCACCAAAGGGAACGTGGCCAGCAGGCCAAGGGAGGTGATGCTGCTCCTCTGCTCCCCTCTCCTGAGACCCCACCTGGTGCTCTGCCACCACCTCTGGAGACCTGGCCTGATTGCACCTGGGATAGAGTTCAATTTTCTTCTTTTTGGCTGGCACAGTGCTCTTTGGATTTGGGATGAGCATAATGCTGATAACACACTGGTGTTGAGCTGCTGCTAAGCAGTTCTTGCTGTCAATCGAGGACTTTTGAGTCCCCAAGCTCTGGCAGGGAGCAGGTGCACCAGAAACCAGGAGGGAGCATGGCCAGGACAGCTGATCCTCACCATGCCCAGGGGATAAATGCAGGAGCTGGCAGAGGTGCCCAACACTGCCAGGGCTGGGCTGGGCATTGGTCAGTGCACTGAGCAATTGTGTGGTGCAGCTCTCGCTCCTTTTCATCACAATTATTATTATTGTATTCTATTCTCTTTCATTTATTAATTTATTCCTGTATCAACCCATGATTTTTACTCTTTGGTTTCCCCTGATTCCCATCCCCACTGGGAGGGTGGAGGGGGAAGAGGGCAGTGAGTGAGTGAGCAGCTTCCTGGTGTTGCTGGCTGCAGTTAAACCACAAATTCCCCCATATGAAGGACATGGACCCTTTCAGGCTTCTCCAGAGGGTCCTGAGGGTGACCAGAGGCCTGGAACAGCTCTGCTCTGAAGACAAGCTGAGAGATCTGGGGTGGTTCAGCCTGGAGAAGGCTCTGGGGACACATCAGGGCCCCTCTCAGTACTTAAGGGGCCACATGAGAAAGAGGGGAAGGTTTCTTAGCAGGGCATGTGCAGTAGGACAAAGGACTAACAGTTTTCAACAAGAAGAGGTTTAAATTCGACTAGATCTGAAGCTGAAGTTCTTTACAGTGAGGGTGGGGAGGCCCTGGCACAGGCTGCCTGGAGGCATTCCAGCCTGGATGGAGCTCTGGGCCCTTGCTCTGTGGAAAGGAGCTCCTGCCCAAGGCAGAGGTTGCATCTGGGTGATCTCTAAGGTCTCTTCTGAACCACACCATTCTAGGATTCTACACTTTTATTCCTTTTATTAAGGAAAGGCTCTGAATAAACTGGGAGCAGTGTTTTTAAAGTACACAGAAGCCTAAAGTAAATGCAGATGCCATCAAATCAGCAGTTCCCCCAACAGATGAGCTGCCTAAAGCAGTTGCAGTTTGCTACAGCAGCCATCTGAACTGATAAGTGAGCCTGAAAAAACCTTAAAAATTCTTTTTTTCCCCCTCATTTCAGCTAATTGCAAAATGAGTTTAAAGGGTGGGTCTCTTTAACCTCATTTGTATGCAACAGTAGCTTGCTTAAATAAGCAACAAGACACAGTATCCTCAGTTTCACTGTTCACTGCATGCCCAGACTGGGCTCAGCCACTCTCAGCAGTCCCAGTAAAGGAGATATTTGGAAGTGTCAAAATTCCCAAGCCTTCCTTCTCTGAAGCATATGATTTACATGAAAGTGAGATTTCTTCCATGCTGATTTATCCCATGGAACACCCCAGACAGTGTGGTGCATTTCTGACATGGAAATTTTCAGGCTGCTAAGAATCACAGAAAATTGCCCTCCCCATTTTAAACAGAACACTTAATTGATTTTACTACATTTAGCAGCATTGATTTCTCTTGCAGCTGTAGTCTACACCTGAGGCTCAGCCTGAGTGCACCAGGCAAAAAAGCACGTCCAGAACTCAAACCAAGCCAAATGTTTGCTACATTATTTCTGCAAGTCAATTTCTCAGCATTTATAGACTACACCCATGTGATCACTTTTTGCTTTAAATTAACTGCTTTTATTGGAAACCAGTTTCCTAAATTCAGTGCAAAACTGTGAGTAAACATATTCTCCAACTGAATTTTCAGTAGATACACAAAATCACCTGTGATTGTTGCACTTTCCTATAATCCAATTCCATACAGTACTCTAAGAGCACAAAAATTACCACTTTAAAGTCTATTGTAAAGTAATTTTTAACAATGTAAAAAAAAAAAAAAAAAAAAAAAGAGTAATTATGGCAAACTGACTCACACAGGTTTAACAGCAATTATTTCTACCAAACTGAGGTGAATGACCTTGGTAACTGTGAAAGCACAAGCAACAGATGTGCAATGCATTCTAAAAAATTGTTTGTAGAAAACCAGATTCATCCCCTGATGCAGGCAAGAGATGCAGAGTCCTCTGTCAGACTCTCACTGCCAAAGAGTGAGGAGCTGCTTCTGTAAATCACAGCACAAAAATATGATGTGAAAGACACACTGTGCTCAAGTCTGATGAACCTCTGGAGGGAGAGCCTTGTGATCCAGTCTCCAGAACACAGCTCAGGAGCTCTAACCTCTCTTTGCCTAACATACATTAAGCTGCCTCAATACCTTTAACAGTGTAAATGTCCCAGCCACCCCAATTTTCATGGATATCTGGGTATCTTTGTCTAGCATCTTTTAGGATGAAAATCTGCCAAGTTCAAGTGAATGATCAACAAGCTTAGTTCACACTACTGTGGAAACAACAAGCTCAGCCTTGAGGATTTTTAAAAAATTCTTTTAAGCAGCCAACAGAACCTTTAACCAGAATTCTTTTAAGCAGCAACACATCTCCCCCACCCCTTAACGCAGGTATTCCACTGCAAGCCTTGCTGGTTTTGGAAATAGACAAAACCTTTAACATCACACAGGATAAAAATATTTGACAACCATCCTCTCTTGCAGATTAGGAGAGAACTTAGAACTGTACAGCAGGACCCCTAAAATGAGGAATTCCAGTGAGGAATACTCACTGAAAGATAAAGTTTTCCCTTTTAATATTCAATACTGAAAGAGTTTTGCAAGGAAACATACTGAGCTCAGGAAAATAAGCTGCCTTTCACAGTAAGTGCTCGTAGGAAGAAGCAGGGGCTACACTCCTGGACATGGTTCACAAGATTTGATATTAGGGACAAAGAAGGGCTGAAAAAGCTCATCATTAACTGAGTCAAATAACTTCTGTATTTATGAAATCAAAGCTAGTATCTTCTTGAAGTCATGAGTGCTCATAAAGAGATTTTTATCTGCTTAAAGAAAGCTGAATAAAGAGATTTTTTTTTCCTTGACGAAGTTTTAATAACAACTTTGAAAATCTTAACTCCCCACCATCATTAACAAAAATGCATTCAGTAAACAACAGCAACACAAACTTTCTATTTTTTTTTTTTTTAAGCATTTGTTAATTCATAGGCTTTGAGCTTAACCTTACTGAATTTAGACTTTGGCATGATTCACAAATACCTCTCACTCTTTCAAAGAACTTTATTTTAAAAATAATTTTCATTCATTAGACCATACTTTATAATAGTTACCAATAGGACGGAGCTGAACTCAAGCATCAGACATTCGTTGCACTTTCAAGTTTTGTAACAACATGACTTTTCAAAATAAAAGCGTACATTTAGATTCACAGGTTAATTTGTTGAAATTTAATAACATTTAAAAATCACTGGAATATGAACTGAAAGGGATATAGGTGAAGTACACAAATACTGGAAAAGGTCATAGCCCCAAACCCCACCTGGAAATGGACTGCAGCCATGAATGAGTCAGACTGTGGTTTAGTGATTTCACATTTACCCGGGTTAGCACCTTAGTGAACTCAACCACTGCACGTGAGAAATGAGTGCATGAAGTGTGACCACTCAACAGGTTCTGTACCATTCCATCAGGAGACTGTGTCTTCTTGAGCAGTTTGTGCCATATTTTTGAAATGTGGTAATATTTGAGACTTTTATAAAATGTGGAAAACAACAATGGCTACAGTTAAAGTCTAAACAAAGAAATATTTTCTACTTTCTGTCAGTTGAGATTTTTTTAAAGCAATCATTCATAAGGATTGCATCAACATCAGTTAGCAGAGGAAGATCAAACTTTATTGAAACTGCTTGCATACAAAATATATTGCACTATAACCAAACAAATGTCAACATAAAATCCAATCTGTTGTAGCTAATATGTACAGAGAATATTGCCCAAGAGCAGTTACATTACAAGGTCAGTCTACCTTGGTTAATTATCTACAGTATTTTAAACCAAACAGCTTACAGATGATGTGTGCAAGGTACCAATTTCTGTTTTCAAATACTATACATTCCCAAAATAAATAACTAGAAATCAACATTAATGTTTGGCAATACTTTTTAAGACATTTTTTATATTTGTTAATTCATGTGCAGTTCGTTGCCAGTTTTAGTATGCTCACCTGTATGCAAGGAAAAAAAAGAATGAAGAAAGCAAAGAAACAAAACTCACAAAATACATCAGAGGCAAGGTCAAGTTTGTACAATTCTGTACATAAACAGTGGCTCTCCTTCTGGAGTAATCTGAACAAAAATGGACTAGAATGAAGGTCCTTATGCAGTTGTGCCCAGTTAAGTTTAACATGTGATCAGAAATGAAAGAAAGCACAGCTCCTCCCACCACTTCCCACCCTTCCCTGGTTACAGCTGGACTTTGGATCAAATTCTGACACCTTCATATTGCCTGGGAATTAGGACCCTGCAGCTCAAAATAGGAACTTTTGTTTTACCTTCAGTTATTTTCAACTACTGTATCTGTACTTGCCAGGGCACGACATGTGGCGACTCCCTTCTCACCTCTCCTGAAATAGCCCCTAAATGAAAATAAGCAATTCAAAAATTTTGGGAGGATGAAAACCATCAATGCTTTAGGCTGGTCATCTGGCCAAACAGCAGGCACACATTACTAGCTTGTGAACATGTTACACTTGTTCCCTCAGTAACAATGAGTTTTTTTAGTTTTCCACAATGGAAAGATTTTTTTTTTTTTTTAGTTTTCTTTTTTTAAAAAAAAAGCTTCCGTACTGCCTACAAAGAAAAAAATTACACCCCTTTTTCAATAACACTATTTGCCAAATCTTCAGTGCAAAATAAATTTCCTATTCTTATAACTGCCTAACTGAATGTTTATGTAAGGAAAAAATTATGGAAAGCATGCACTTGTCTATAAAGTACTAACGTCTGACAAGGATTGCTACATATATTTTACATTTAGTGTTACCAACTCATCTTCCCTGATTTCTGCATCCAAATATAATATTCCTACCTGCCAAGATATAAAAAAGGCACAGATCATACAACTTTTTTGCTAATGAAAATGACAATTGTTACATCACACAGATTTCAGGGTCCACCAAAATATTGAAAAAGGTGGACCAGAATGTGAACTGACACAGGACATAAAACGACATAGCATTTCATGAAGAACTGGTAAGTTAGATTGAAAACAGAAGCCAATTTGATTACTGCAAACACTATTTATTCTGAAAATTGAAATTGAGCAGTGAATTTGACCCGATGTGTTAAAATGGTACAACTGAACAGAAAGTTTACCAATGCACAGCTCAGTATTTTTAAAACAAACAAAAAAAATCTTCCATCGTTTGAACTGCAATATGTACTTGGAAGCGATTTTTCCGAAGTTCAGGTATTTTTATGCAAATATTCGAATAACTTCTTATTCTGAAAACAACTGCATACCGTTGATGTTAAAAAAGGCTAACAGAGAACATATGTTCATTTCATGCCCTGCGCCATCTCGCCTACTATTTGTCTTTGGCCTAACAAGTTTCTCTAACATGGAATTACTGGAACAGTATAGGAAATATGACTTCAGAGCTCTGCAGTTTAGGGGACTCCGTTGACCAGCGGCTGTTGGGCGTCGGCGCTCTCCGTCTTCTCCTTCTTGGGGTTCCGCTCCTTGCCCGCGCGCAGCCGGCTGCCTTCGCTCGAGGTATTCTGTAATGGTTTAGTGTGGACACTCCTTTCATTATTGCAGTCAATTCTGATCTGGAACAATTCAGAGTTATATAAAGAATTCTCCTCTTTTCCTCCACCCCTGGGCGTTTCTCTACCTGGGAGGAGCAAACAATGCCAGCTCCTCGTGGATTTGTTAATTGGATCCGGCTGCAGGGGAGGGTGTAAGTTCTTTTCTGTTCCAAAGTGACCCAAAAAATCCTCTCCCATCTACCTAGCCTTGGAAGCTAAGAGAAAAATTTCCAGTTTGTTTGTGTACAAAAGAGTTGAATTGATATCAGATGAATTATCTGAAAAATTATTTCAATTTCTAGTAATTCGACTTCCTACTCTTTGTATGCAAAAAGCCCCCAAAAGACAGTGTTGTTTCATGACAGCTTTTCTGAATCTCAAAAAAAAAATCTACTCAGACCTTTTTTAAATCTGAAGAAAAAAGATCCATTTAACACACCCAAAAAAATTCTGCAGCCTTTTTAAGTGGTCATAAAAAATTTCAAGAGAGCATGTTTTTATACTTGTAATTTTCATACTTGCAAAGGGGGAAAAAAGGCTTACTCTTTGATATATAACAAGATTTTTACAACTTGATCAGCCAGATTTCAACAACATGCAAATACTTATTTTCTTGTAACATGTCACTGCATCCAAATCTTGGAGCAACAGATAAAACCCCACCATGATTTAAGTGTCTTACGGGTTTTTTTCAGCACCTCAATTCCTCACTGCTTACTTCAAACTTTATAAGGTAATTACTAATTAATTATAAAACTTACATGGCCATTATTTATCTTTTTGTTTCGCCAAGTTAATTATTAGCATTTCAGATGCGTATTCAATTACTACACTTTCAAGTTCAGCACTCCCATTTCAAAAACCAAGCACCTGGTCACTTGTTTCATTTTGTCCCTTTCTTAACCAGGCTTTCCAAAATCCAAGCCAAGAGTCCTGTCTGTGTCCCACTGGAACTGTGACTCCTGCTAACACCACACAGAGGCAGCAGCTTGCAGCTGCTCTTTGTTTTTTTCCTCCCAACTTTACTCATCCTATGCAGTAAGAGATTGTAGGAGGTTTGCAAGCTACCATTTGAAGCAAGAACAGTCTCCACGTGGGGAAAGTTAAAAGATATACATAAGGTATCAGCTTGATAACTTCATGAAATAAAATATTTGAAAAAATAAAAAGTAGAAATATCTTTATAAAAAGTTTAAAAATATTTAAGGTTACAAGGTATTTTACATCTGTTACTTGAAAAAGTTTCTTGATGTGCATTTTTAACTTACTTTCTAGACTGAATAGCCTTCAATTGCAAATGTTTCATTTAGTAGTGAAGGTAGTTTCTGAAGTTTAATCTTTCTTTCTCTGAGGATTCTGGCTACAAAACACTCTCTTTATATAGTGTTAAGGATTTTCTTCCCTCAGGTACACAGAAGATAGACAACAATACACAACACAGCAAGAAACAAAAGCTAAAACTAAAGCATTAGTAGAGACAGACTAAAATCAAGCTGGTTAGTAAATCCTTGAGCCTTGTCATCAGTTTTTCACCAGACAGAGCTAAACGACATTACAAAATTGCAGCTTTACACAGCTGGATAAATTTAGAGTCCTGAGCATCTGTTTCATTTTGTAACACAACTTTAGTAGATGTGATTAGGGAGTCAAAAGAACATGAAATCACAAGGCTGTGTCACTCACAACCCTACAAGGTGCAATTTTAACAGAGCAGCCTTCCCACATGGAAGAGTTACCTCCAGAGACCCGTCTGCTGTCCTCCCTTTTGCCTCTCTTGAGTTGCGCTGACGGTTGTCTGTTCGCGACTGTTCGTCGTTGCCTGCAAGAAGAATTCATCACCTCAGTTGTTCAACAAAGACATCATCTGCTAGCACTTCAATTTTACACAAGCACAGCAGGGAATTAGGAATTTTCTGTCTCATGGATAAATATTATTACTAATGTGTAGCAACAGTTCTTAAACTATGGGCCAGGAATCACTGAAGAAAATGTTCTCGGGTGATAATGCAGACAAAACCTCAGTGTTTAAAACCACCACAGTTCAAAAAAGACTGACTGCTGACTGGAAAAAAATCCACTTCTCAAAATGATTAACCACAGAAGAGAAGTACACAATCAGCAGTGTTTAATACCTCCACATTTTATAATGGCTTACAAGCTTCCTAAATTATACATTACCTTCTTACAAAAAAGTCTTATTAAGCAGCACCCATACTTCAAAAAAAACACCAACAAAACACTTTAAGAAATAAGCGGAGCTTATTCTTATATTCTTTATAAGAATGAAGCATTTTAAGAAATAAATGTAATGAAACATCATATGTAAACAAACATAATGAAACATATGTTTAAGTATATCCATTTAACTTTTTAAAGTTCTCCCACCTTACTTTTGCCTGGTTTTTTCCACTGAACACATAAATTACAGTATCATCCTGTTCCATGAAAATTAAATACAAGATGTGCATATGGACAATGGAATGAGTAATACAGATTTTAAAAGATTCAGGACAAACACTAGCTGACCTACATTATAGATAATGAAGTAATAGATTGCTCTGAAGAAGCACAAACTAGAATCTGATTCCTTGACGTCCACGTGTGATGATACAGACCACAAACACGAGGCATTTTAGGCAAACAAACGACAGGAAAAACTCCCCCAAAATAAAGCAGGTCAAAAAGAACGACTTCCCACATCTGAAACAACACGACGCTGCCAAAGGGAGGCGAGGAGAGGCCAGCAGGCGGCGAGAGCAGCAGCAGCAGCGCTCCGTGCTTTACCTTTGAAGCCGCCGCGGCCCCTGCCGCCCTGGCCGCGGGTGCTGCCGCCGCGCCGCCGCCCGTCGCCCCTGCGCAGGTAATTGTCCCGCTCCTCCTCCGCCGGCGCCGCCGACCAATCGCTCAGCTCGTCTCTGTGATCAGACTCTGTTTCAGAAGCATTTGATGCTTCAGAATTAGTTCCTATCAAGAGGATGAAAAAAATCCAAACACGCCAGTGTAGCTTAGCATGAAATCGCTATAGTAGAATGCAAAATGTATATATTTAGTTTTTTTCTTCCTTTTTTTTTTTTTTTTTTGTTAATAGATGAGATGGTTTTGCCTCCCAGCCTCTATAACATACATAATACAGAAAGGTGCATTATAAACATTACTCCTTCAAAAGTCAAGACAGACTTATAAAAGTTGGCTGTGTGATTAAGGCTAAATAATTAAGTGTGCCACATGCTTAAAATTGGTGTTAGCAGTGTATCAACAGATTACTGAACATACTACAAAATGTAATAAAAGTCTAGCAAAAGTAAGTTTAATAGACTAGACTCCTTTGTATTTCTACAACTGAAAGGTCTGAATATAACCTGTCCTGTCTCCTCTCACCACTCCAACTCATCTATGAAAAGAAAAAAATTCCATCACGAAACAGCCTGTAACAGACTACAAAAGCAGAGAACAAAGTAAAAATGCTAGAAATTTATCAAATCAAATAAATGGCCATTGCAATTTGTCTAATTAACAGATCACCTTCATTGACAAAAGCTGGTTCTTTCCCCATTTTTCCCCCCATAATCCGTATTATTAGCAAGGTGAGTTCACATCTTCTAAAAATAGTAAACATCACAAAAACATTAATTTTCTATTATGCAGAATGCAAGCTAAGATTTTCTTAAAAAGCTCACACTACAGGCCTTTCAGTCAGGACAAACACTAGCTGACCTACATTATGGATAATGAAGTAATAGATTGCTCTGAGGAAGCACAATCTGGAAAACTACTCATTAATGAATTATTCAAGGTTTCAAAGAGTAACACACTATTTTGGTGACTACGGTCTTCTAGTAAAAACATAAAAGTTCAATTTAATATGAAGAAAACAGCTTTTCTGCAAATTGAGCTACACAGTATTTTCACCTATATTAGGATAGACTCACACAGGCTTAAACGAAAACTGAGACTTCATTGTCAGGAATTGTTCAAAATACAGATAAAACAACAATCCTTGCACTAAGGAGTTAGGGAATAACTACATATACTCCATAATGCAGAAGACAGAAGCATGCTGTAAGAAGTAGGCACTGCATGGAAATCAGTGCAGATTACAGGAAAGCACTACACTTTGAAAGATTTTCTTACAGCATAAAGCTTCAAATATCAACACTCCATACAAACTGCACTTTTACCAGCTCTAGTGCAGCGTTTTCCAAGAGGTGCCGAGGCCGGGAGGGCGCTGTGGGAGGTGCAGTGTCCCTGAGGGCGCCTACCTGAAGCGTAGCCCGGGCCCCGGCGGCTGTGGCCGCGGTTCCGGTAGGGGCGGCTGCCGCGGCCCAGCCCCGGCCCATCGTCCGTCATGTAGCCCTTGTCCTTGTCCGTGCGGTTCGGGGGGGGCCTGGAGGTGGCGCCGATCTGCCGCAGCTGCTCATCGATCTGCAGCCTTTCCAAACGCAGCTGGTCCACCTCCTGTGCGAACACAAGGCCAGCCAGTCATGCACAACGCTGCTGCACCGCTGCACGTGTGGCCCAGGAGCACGACTGACACCCGGGAAGGCTCCAAGCATCAGCACCCTGGTATCTGGAAGCCTCTCGTACCTTTTCTATGTAGCTTCCCATGGGCAGCTCCAAGCAGCTCTGGCTCTTTCTCTCCTTCTTCTCTCTTCCTTCTGCAGCTCTGCCTGCTCCTTCCTGCCCCTGGCACAGCATCTATCCCTGCCTGTCCCTCCAATGGTGTCTGACCCTTCTGTCCCTGGCACGACCTCCTGTCCTCTTCTCCTCACAGCGTGGCCAGCAGACTCCCTGCTAGCTAGCTAACTCTGTATCACACCCTTAGCTGCGAGGGCAAGGCTGTTCCACTCTTTGGTAATTTACACAGCTACAATATACCAGGCGAGATTACCTTCAGCTTACTATCTCTGTGGACACATGCAGGTCTCAGAAAGAAAAAACGCTGAAATATTGCCACTGCTCATCTATTTAATACTCAAACAGCAACTCAGCTTTGAGCATAACTTGTTTAACAGAAAGACTTTGAAATGTTCAAATCTGTGTGCTACCAACACAGTTCTTCCTGCGGCCCCGCTGACAAGTTTAGGTTTGTTTAAAACATTTATCAAGAAAAAGCACATCAGAGCACAAGCTCTTTACACAGCTGCATGTAACAAATACCAAAGTTATTAAACAGTCCTGATGTAACAGTATAGTTTCATAAAAAGGCACTCTGCTGTTAAACTCTACATAAAGGCAATGAGCAGTATGAGGAATGGGAGGGAGCATAAAAGCATCGAAAGGAAAGTGCTGTAACTCGGGCACAGAGGCACGCAGCACCTTCACCACACACAGTTAGGGAAAAGAGATACAGCAACTCAAGTACCTCTGCCAGTTTCAGATGTTATCTAGCTCACATCACAGTGGCAATCCCTTTTCCTTTAATTAGGGAGAAATCTGTTGATGGAAGTTTCATGCTGGCACTGCACCCTCTGCAGGTCACCTCTCCAGCTCTGACTCAGCTAAGATGCTTTGGTACTCGGGGATGCACCCCCCAGTGACTCGGTGTGTTTCTCTTCTATCCCCCTTGGGATGTTCCCTAACTCCTCCTTTAGGAAGACAGACTCCCTGCTCCAGATTCTCCCACTGCTATCAGGGGGATGGTGCTCCTCAGGACAAATCTTATAAATAAAAACACCAAAACTGAGGATGACATTCAGTACCTCACCCTTCCTGTTTGTGAGCAAGCTGCCTCCTCCCTCCGGCAGCAGGCCTGGATATTCTTTGGTACTCTTTTGCTGCCAATATACCTGCAGAAGCCCTTCCTGTTTCCCTTCACATTCCTCACCATATTCAACTCCTGATGGACTTCAGCTTTCCCAAACTCATCTCTGCCCACTCAAATTGTGTTTTTATACTCCATTTGAGCTACCTGTGCTTTCTTTGCTCCTTGTATTCTTGTTTTCTGTATTAATTTAGCCACAGGTTCCTTGTTGATCCCTGCAGGCCTACTGTTACTTTTGTGTCAACACCTGCATATCAAGATGGACTACTGTGGAGCTCGGAGAAGATGATGCTTTAAGAGCCAGCTCTTCCAAACCTGCTTTCCTTCCAGAAACATATCCTATGGGATTCTTCCAAACAGATCCCTGAACAGTCCAAAGTCCACCTTCCTGCAGTCTGGGGCTGTGAATCCTGGTATTAGTCTTTCCTCTCAAGATTCTGAAAATTTACTAGAGTCATTCCAGCCAAGTCTGATTTCTTCTTTTTACAGAGAAATTCATGACTCTGAGCTGATACAGTACATTTGATGTTGATGCACTATTATGCATCTTTTACAAAAAGTTCCCTTTATAATCTTTGCCTGGAGGCATAAAAACATGAAAATCCTAGAGGAACAAGTCTGTCCCACTTCTTGTCAGTGAACTGGAGCATTATTCTGAATCACAAGGCAACAGGTCACTAAGATAACAACATTTTGTGTGTTTCTGTTTAATGGGATGAGAAGGCCAAGATAAAACTTCTGAGATAAGAGTCTATGCAGTAGTTATCACAGACTGATGAACACTTACTTGTGACCTTCTGTTCAGGAAGGTTGGAGAGCACTAAGACAACGTGACCATAGTTGATTATGAACTGATCAATCTAAAATAAAGTTGCTGAGCTATGAAACACTTTCCACTACCATGTCAGTACCCACTGAAGTACTGACTCCCATGCAAGTACCCATTCTAGGCAGTGGAAGAAGCTGAAACCAGAAATATGTTTTCAAATCATAGCAAGCATGCAAGGAAGGAACTTGATTTTTAGTATTAGTTTTCATCTGGTCCTTCTCTGCCTTGTGACAGCTGCAGAGCTGCTGCACCTCTGCTTCAGAACACTGACAAAAGCAGGATTAAAAGGCAAAGTGACTGAGTTGGTAAGGAAACTAAAGTTGTTTCTTCTCCTGACTTCTTTGATTACCTGTACTGAGAAGTTTAAGTGTGTACAGAAATTTTAGCATCCTAAAAGATACACTGATAGCTACTGCACTGACTGGACAAGTATCAAATCATGAGTGGTCTGAAGGCTTCAAAAGAGATGCAAGACTTTATTTAATTAAATGAACTGAAAGCTGTTCCTACTGCTAGATCTGGCCCTGCCATCAAAGACTGGGCACCTGGCCACAACCAGCACAGGCAAAAGGAACTGAAATGTGAATGTGTAGAAGCAACAATGTGTGATATTTTTTGCTCTCTACACAACAGGCCACTCATCACAGACTACTGGGGAAGTTATGGAGCCAAGAGGCAAACATAACATACAAAGCTGAGTTTCCTACAGAACAAACTCAGGGTGTGAATTGTCAATTCATTACAGAAAAAGTAGTTTAGCATATCTGCATTTAAAAAATGCCCACTCTATACACGACTCTGCATGGAAGGCTGTTTGCTCTGCACTTGCATGAAGGACTGACTACTCTCTCATATATAAAGTCAGCAGCACATTCTGAAGTAGTTTTTTTTACTTTCTTATTCCTTTGTAATTTGCATCCTGAAAAAGGCTATCATCCCATTCTTCAGACCAATTTTTCTTTTATTAATAACATTCCATTTTTAGACAGAAAACTTGTTATAATACTAACTTTTCAACAGCCTCAGGGCCTGAACAGATTATCATCATCACACTGTTACTGTCCTAAGTATTGATAGAAAAAAAAATCAGTGGTAAAGCAGCACCATTATACTCACCTTTAAATAATTAAGATGATAATCCAGGAGAACAGTTGCATTAGTGATGCTATCCTTGGTTCCTACAAACACGAATGGTACCATGCCCTAAAATACAGTAACAATAGGCTTTGGTTATTGATTAGGCATTGAATTCTAAAAAAAAGAAACAAACTTATTACTGTAAAACTTGAAAACAATTCTTACACCATGCATAAGCAAAAATGAAAAAGTGAGACAACAGTATATTTTAATTCTGATATTGACTACACCATGTAGTCTAATTCCCTTTAAGCAAAGAGCTTTTTTAAATAAGCAGATTTAGGTAATTTGCATCACAATGTGAATATTTATTTTTCTGAACAAGTGAAAAAGAGTAAATTCAGAATACTTTGTTTCCTCCCTTTGAAATAATACCACCTTTGCTGACTGCATCCATTCTCTCACCTCAGCTGCTTTTGGTCTACCTTTGATCTCTTAAAAAAGTAAATCAAATTAACATTGTGTCAAAACAAAACCTGATCCTTCCTGAAGATCTACAGTTATAAAAAAAATAGCACCAAAAAATATTCAAGAAAGAGTTAGTGCTTCAGGTGATGATTTCTAACTTACTTGTGTTCTACCCTTCAAGAACGTTAAGTGATCTAATAAACATGTGGAAAATATAAATCTGGAAATTCTCAAGTCTGAAATTATGACTTATGGAGATGAAACACCTAAAGATTAACTTAGGCAGCCAAAGAAGGTAAAAAAACCAAATCTATCTGAAAGGGCATCACTGAGTGTGGAAAACAAAGTAAACCTCAGCAGAACAACTTCTACACCAAACCCTCTGAGTCTAAGACAGGTCCATGCAGCATTTCAGGGGTGTGGGTGCAGCCCACAGGGCCCCAGGCAGTGAACCTGACTGTTCCAGCAGCTGCAGCATCACCTGGGCAGGAGCAGCTTCACTGAGGACTGCAGCTGCTAACCTGAGCATCTCCAACGCTCAGCTGCTGAAGCCCATGCCACTGCAGAGCAGAGCCTGGCACACCTACTCATTATCTCAAATATTGTTTTGTTATCTCATCATTATCTCTAAAGAAGCCTTTAATTGTCACTGTACACACACCCTTTACAGAACTGCATTCCTAAGGAAGGTTTGCTGCAGAAGTGAAACGATTTGAGACACAAATGTCTTAAAAATTAAAAGCACACAATGCTGAGGCTGCCCAGGGGTGGGCAGTCTATAATTTGTCTCCACTTTTAAGGTTGTTTTATTTTCTTCCCCCTCCCTTTCTTTTGAAGACAAAACCCCTCACATTAGACCTTACACATCTACATTAAGCAAGCAGGAAAAATAATCTACACACAGTCCTCTAGTCCTAAGGAACCTCAACATTAACACTGACTTTCATGAGCATTAGAAATTCTTTAGCCACAGGCATTGTTGACTGAAATGTTTTATTATCTGGGGTATTTTAAATTTCATAAATATTTTATACAACCTGATAAAGAGCTGCGAAATTTCTACTAAACTGGCATTAACTAGCTCACAGTATCAATTATTAAACGATGACAAGACAAATGATTTAAAAGGGCATTTAAGGAAATGCTTGCTGTTGCTTTTGGCAGTGCATTCAAGGTATAACAATGCCAGCTATTAGGAATATGAGCTGGTAACCATGTCAAGCAATTCCAGCTGTACAAAAGCAGCAAAGTGCTTATTTATTGAGCCTTATTTTTGCCTTCAAAGCAAAAGCACCCCTGTTCAACTTGGCTGCAGTGGGGAATATGAGCAGACCTTACGTGCATAATAAATTTTGAGATAAAAGTAATATATATTACTGGAACAAACAGTACCTAGCTCATTTGAAAATATCAAAAGCCTGAAGATAGCCTGTTATAAAATTATGGGATGTATAAAACTGCACTTGAAACTAATGGGTAGTATTCTACCATCTCAGTCACATAAAAAGAACCAAATGCTGTAGTAAAATTTAACTGAACTACTGTTCTACTACAAGAAGGGCTGAAATATCCAAATTCACACATGGGAAGATTATTTGGATTTCATAGTTGAAATAAAGCTGCATTCAATTTACAAATACTCTTACCTGTTCAAGTCTGATCTCAGGTTTCTGTATTGCACCTGGCATGACAACTAACACACCAAGCCATGCAAGCAATGCCAGTGTTAGAAATGTCATTAACAGGTAAAACAGAACTATGAATGCAGAGCTTGACAGGTAAAAAAGACCTTTCAAGATAATCCTTGAAAGCTGTATTTTGGACAGAAAAATGTAAGGAAATCAGCTTTTTCAAGTCAGAATTTAAAAAAAAAAAAAGCCAGACAAACTCCCTGTAGCCATGAGTAGTGGCTCTTTCACCCTTCTGTGATTCTCTAGCCTGCAGCACCAGCAGCACCCTCTTGCTTATTAAATTAATTCCATTTTTGCTGCAGGAATTTATCTTTAGAAATGAAATACGACAGACCAGTGAATCCTTTAGGTCTAAATATTGACCATTTACCTTTTTGGACAGATGTAAAACTAGTAAAATAGTAAAAAGCCTTTAGTAAATTGCTTAGCCACAGTGTACAGAAAGATGGAAATTGGATTGTGGATTTTCAAGAAGCCTTACAGTGATAAAGCAGCAGAAGAAATAACTACTGAACCAAGAACATAAGGGTTTCAGAAACCGTATTTCATAGCTTATTTCAAGTAGCAAAGGTTCTTAGCTGGTACATATTTGGATTCTGAGGTAAATGAAGTTTTCTTTAAGCACATTTCACATCTGAAATCGCAGGGAGTCTTTTTGCATGATGTTAAAACCTTCAAGCTGTAAGGTTTTTTGCACACTGCAACCTTGCCCCTCAAAGCAGCCCCACACAGAAGTGCCTCAAATTACAATGTTTGACACTTCATTCAGGCCCTTTACAAGGCTGACAGCCTTCCTGTGCAAACCTGCAGTTTCACAACATTCATGCTTGTTTTTTTCTTTAGGTTACAATTTACAGGCTCTTGTGAAGCTAGGTAATATTATTGAAAAACAGAGATTTAACATAAAGCAAAAGGTTTTCATTTCAACAGAAGAAATTGCTCATGAAAAATTAAACCAGGTAAAAACCTAAGAAATCAAACACAAAGCAGAGCAAAGAATGAAACCAGAAGTTTCATATATATGGATTTATGACCTCTCACATGCTGTCATTGCTTCCAACAGGAACAACACGAAATCTCTAAGAGGGTGCACCACCAATAAATTTCACAAAACGTTTTTCTAACACAGAGAAGCTAAATTTATACAAAAAATGTCCCTTGGCATTAATAGGAAAAGACAGAATCCATCAGAAAACACACATTAATCAACACTTTATCTTACCACTACAAAGATACACGGAAGAATTTATCATTGGGTAGAATATAACCAATTAACAAAAAGAAAAATTACATGAACTGAAAACATACCTCTTCTTGTGGAATATTTTTATCATTTTCAGCCTCAATTCTCACTCTTACAACACCAGATTTGTCCACTATTTCTTGAATCAGTTTTCCATTTTTTCCTATTACTTTTCCTATAGAAAGAACACACAGAACATTCCACCTTTATGGTTTTTCCCCAAAGCTGGCAGTATTGCTGTGCTGTAATTAGACAAGAATATTTAAGTACCAGTGCAAGAACTTGTCCAAAAATGCCTTAATCCTCTACAACAAAGATTTAGCTAACAAGCCACCAACTAAAATGTCCACAGAAGCTTGTGGTGTTAATTTATAAAACACACTGATCACAGAAATACTCAGTACCTTGAATGCTTATTTGGCTTTGCTTTGGTAGCTTTAAAATAACTTCAGTGAATTACAAACATTTCTATTTGCATTTAAAATATCCAACCAAAATAAATAAAAATCCTTTCACAGTGCCTTAAGATTTGCTGTAACCACTTCTTGTGTAAGCAAAACCTTGTTCATTTACAAAATTTTAGTTGATCAAATACTACCAAAGATACTGTTTGAGGCAGATGTAAAATTCTCTAGAACTGAGGTTTTTAGACTTTTTTTGCCAGTAGTTTATAATTCACTAAAAAGTAAAAGATAAAAATGGAAATAAATTATACTCCAATGCCAGCAATGCAGACATGTATCTTCTGAAGCAGACATTCTAGTGTGAGACAAGGAAAATGAAAATTTAGTTCTCTCCAATCTCAGCAAAACAATGTGCTGTATGCAAACTGGCAGGAAAACAAAAGCTGCTTGGGCCACATCCTTCACTCACAGCTTTCAAGAAAAACTTAAAAAGAGTGATGCCAAAGCTGCTTTCTGCATGTAACAAAAAAAGGTATTTTTATTTAACAACCTGCTGGAAAACTTAAAACATGATCTTTTTCCATTGGCACAGCACTTAAACAAGAGGTAAAAACCCCAAAGTGTATAACAGCTACTTTTTGTCTGACACAAACCATGAAGAAGAAATTAAACACCACTTTTAGTCACAACAGACTCCTATTGCTCCTATCATTCAAAGCTAAATAAATTTTCATTTTTGTGTTTCAACTTTTCTGACGTGAATATTTGCAGAAAACATGACAAAATACAGCCAGTAAGTTCCTCTCAATGACAAAAGCTGTTCTGAGTGTCAAAAACTGCTTCTGAGTACTTTATTTCATCATGTATTACTGGCAAATGGAACAGCACCTTACTAATAAATGTAAAATAGCTTTGGTAGGGATTTAAAAAAGTTAATCAAACAAAACCCCCCAAAGCTCCACAACTTACATCAGTTACTCCAATCAAAGGTTTTGTGAGGATGTGGCAGCACACACAAATATTTTCAAATAAAAATGTCCACACAAGCTTTAAAAAATAATATTTTGGGTGGGTTTTTTCTTTGTTTGGATTTTTTGTTCAGTTTGAGTTTTTAAAAATATAATTAAAAAGAGGCAGTATAAAAAATACTAAAAAAAATCAATATATCTATCTAAAAAAGCCTCTGGGATTTTTAAAGCAAATTACTAGGAACTTTAAAAGCCAAATTATTAAACATAGCTTATTTCAGACAAAACAAAGGGTTCAGCCAAAGTTATATTCTAAAGGTTCCAGGTCAAGAATTAAGAGCAGAAATGAAAACCTGCCAAAAAATCTAATTGCTAAGTTCTAAAGAGAAACAGACTTTAAGACCTCAAATTAAAATAATGATGGCAGCCTATCATTTTCACTTATCACCAGTAAATCCAGGAGGGAACAGGGAAGGGAAAATTCCTGCTTTTAATCAGTTCCAGAGCTGAGCTGCCACATTTCTCAGTACTTGCCCCACTGCAGAATTTCACACTGCTTCAACACCAGCTTTCAGACAGTCCCTGACAACTTATTAAAGCATTTGCTTTTAGGGCTATGTTATACCATAAAATATTTTCTCTGCTTTTTCTTATCTGCTGAATGAAATCATGTATTTTTATTTTGCTTTGTGGCATATCAAAAGCTCATTAAAAGATTTTTTTTCACGTATAGCAGGGCTGCATGGGCTCTTAAGGATTTTTTTAGTGTTTGGCAATGAAAGTATTTTAGATTTTCCTCATCACTGATACCTAACTCCTAGTTCATCCCACAGTGCTGTTTTAAATACATTGTAAAAAGACAGGGAAAAAAGACAAATGTAAATCAAAGAAATTATTAAAAATGTACTAAGAAAATATGAGACTGCAGATTCATTTCTTGTATAGCTGAACTAATCTCTGGACATGTTTGGGGGAATTCTCTGGCTCAATCCAGAAATTATTCTGCCTTGTACTTCAACATCAGCACGCTGCTTCTCGTTCAGTGCAGTTCTCAGAAGGCATTTCTCCTCACTAAGGCAGAGGCAGCCTCCAGAAGTGACATACCTACTAAATTCCTTGGGACTTGTATGACATCTTCAGCAAATTCAAGGTAACTTCTTGCCTTTTTCACTGCATCTTGATCCTACAACAGAAAGACGTGTAAGAAGCAAGATTCGTTTCCCCAAGGTCGTTGTCTGCTTGATTCTTTCAGGTACTTGCTGATCCAGAAGGGAACTCACCTCTCCATAAATATGGAATGTACAAGTATCTTCATCCAGATCAATGGCAGTCACTCCAGGGACCTTCCTGGCTTGCTGGATGTTGGCACCGTGAGTGCCAATGGCCAAGCCCATTAGGTCTTCACGTACTACAAACTGTTCATGGAACCTTGATGCAAGCTGCCTAGAGCTCTGAAGAGAAATCTCGTGTCAGCTCACTCTGATTGTCTCCCCAGTGTACTGGAGAGAGAAATCAACACAAATTTCAAGCCTATTTGTCAGTCAGGTGCATAGCCTACTTTTTATTTAATCAATCCCTTCACTGCTCTTATTTTAACTTCAGAAACACCAAGGAGTCTCCTTCAGAAGTCTTTTAAATATTAACATAAGGCTGGCCTCTAGCTGTGTTGATACCTCTATTTTCAATTACCCTTTAATAGCTACAGCTATCAGGTGTTACCAGGTAAGAGAGAACTCCTAAGGTAGTAAAATAGCAACTGTGGTGATTATTAAAGCAAGCCTCTGAGAAAAAAAACCTGCACCAATTTCAACAGGTGGATGAAACTGTAATAACTCAACCACTGACACAAAATTGTATATAAAACAGAGCAACTGTGGATATCTACTGCACTTTTACAAAAAATGAAGAATCCGTGCCTATGCATGACAACACAAAAACTGTTTGAATTCAGAGAACAAATATGGTCAGGATTTCAGCCAGGAATCACACATCTACCAAGACAGAAGGGTCATACTGAGCACTCACAAGTGGGAGCATAACAAGGAACAATAGTTTAATGCATTGTGGGAAGATAGAGGATTTCCAACTGCAATAATCTTTTAAGGAAAGAGTGTTTTGCAAGGCAGAAGCAAGATAAAAGCCAATCTATATAATCCTGTCCATGCTTCTGCATTGTAATCAAAGCTGTAACTACTGTCAAGACATACATAAGCACACTTCAAATCAGCAGTTTAATGTCAGCAAAATGAGACCCTACAGATGTTGAGAAAACATCAAGGAATTGCCCACAACAAGCCCTATGCTGTTCCAGCCAAAGTGGAACAGCTTTCTGACCTGCTCCTGTGCTAAATCACTGTTTCAAAGAACTGGTTACAGTAGCTAGTGGTGTAAGTATCCAAGTGCTGTGGAATACTTCAGATACTCTGAGCCCTGTCAAGCACTTCAGCAGCTACATTACAGACACCTTGGAAAGCAGAAACTACTTTTAATTACTCACTTTTCTACAGCTGAACAGATAAACCAAATGCTGATGCACTAGCTGATGTCTTTTATAGACAGGCAAACAAGAGGAGAGAACAGGATGACCAAGGCAATGATCAGTTGCTAACTATCCACAACATGTGGAAAAGATGAAGCTACATCATCACTGAGGACCTAACCAGAGCTTTACTGCCTGCACTAAAACATCATTAGCTTTTCTGCAAATTATTACAAAGTGTGTTCTACTTAAACAGCAGAAATTCTGTATTCCACTTCCAATACATTAAAAAGAAACATCTATGCAAATAATGTAATAAATACCTACACAGCAGCCATAACTGAACTCTACTCAGATACAGTAAAATACAAACCAGAATGCAAAACACTTGTAAATTCAGGCTTTTCAGCATGTGAAAGACACCCAAAACAGCTAAGTCACACTAACTGGGAAAGAATGTAAACAAAAACTAATCTCTTATTTTACTTGATGCTCTAAAAGCCACGTTTGAGAAGTAGAGCCATGAAAGTCAATAATATACAAAAGGCAAGGTACAACAAAGAGAAGAAAAAAACTCCACTGAACAAAAGCATCTAGTCTAGTGATAATGACTCAGAAAACAAAATAGGTAAAACTGCTAGAATAAAGGAAGTGGCAGGCTTTAAAAGTTCAGTGACTATGAGACACATACAAAGGTTTATATGATGAAAACAATGAGCTGCTATTAATAATGCAGTAAAGCCCAAAGTGTTCACTCAATAATTTTTCTGCAGTCTGTTGGTATGTCAGTGTCTCAACAGTAATCATCAGTATGATTTTTATTATCTGAAGCTCTTCCATTCAACTTTGGATGAAATTGATTTTATATTTGTTCTAAGTACAAGAAACACAAAAGGCCAAAATGAAAAATACCAGCCAACTTTTGTCACACCAACTTGAACTGTATATATTTATCTCACAATCTTTATTAAAGGACTGCTTAGGTAGAAACTGAAGTTCAGCAATGGATTTCTAGTGAGAACCAAATCACATTTGAGACTCTCACAGCAGCAAAAAGACTCAGTGTTACAATGCCAAGAAGAATCCAAGACGAGTTTGGGAAAGGAATCAATGACAAAGTTGTTGGTGCATGCATTTGTGGGGGCATGGAAAGGGAATTAGCTCTAAAGAGGCTGTTGTTCTTCCCACCTCCAAAATAATACTTTGCACTTCAAGAGGTAAACTGCCCACACAACTGTCAGTTCTGGAGGATAAAGAAGAATGCTTACTGAAAAGCTACAGTGGGGTGCTCAGGAAGGAACACCAATGAGGAAAAATTAGTTCGTCCTTCATCCTGAGAAAAATCAAAACCCAAACAAACTTGGATTTCAGCTCAGAAATCAAGATACTAAAGAGAGAACAACAGAAGTGAGAACTTCTTGTAACAGCAAGTATACCCACTGGATACACAAGGCCTGGACATGCCATCCCACTTCACCAGGGAAGAGGGAGCAAAACCTCACCCTGCAGAAGCACTGCTGGTATACACCCCTGTCAAATCGAGTTATAAGTGGCACCTCTGGTTCTTGACAATGAATCTAATAAGTTTTCAGAAATACTGCTATTTTTTTTCTAATTTATAGATAGGAGAAAAACCATGAAGAAATGTTAATTCTGATGTATAAAGAACCCCTTATTTCCTAGCCTACTCTTTTTTTTTTCTTTTTTTTTTTCTTTTACCCATGGACAAGTATGACTCAAGCTTCTTGCCAGTCAACACCCACTCACCAGTCACAGGAGTATCAGAAGCTGTATCTGCTGTAAGATTATTTCCTAACATTTTATCTATAGACAAACCTATCCCTTCATACATTCTACCAACATCAGTTTTCACCCCTTCCACCTCATTTCTGCTCTGTTATTTTGCTAGATCCAGTTCTAGTCCTACCAGTATCATGATGTATTCACTCCCATCTGTTTTTAAAGCTACCAAATATGTGGAATTATTTGTGCAATGATGGCTAACTATTTTATGCTTCAAGACATGAAAGAAATACATGTGGTATGTGTGTCTACATATCTGTATTAAATCCCCCACAAAATCCTGCTGATAAAAACGTATCTTTGAAAGAACAGGCTCTATATCTGTAAACATCTTTGCTGGATGACACTTCCATCTGCCTTTTTTACCAACTACATTATTATCAGCACATCATTACTTTCACCTCAATGCAAGTGCTACCAGCTAAGAAACACACAAGGGATTTTTTTAATTTTTTTTTTTTTTTAATCATCTGTTTTACTCCAATTACTTCAGGGAAAACAAACCAACATACCTCCAGCTGTTTGCTGGCTTCTTCGTTTCTCAGAATCAGGGATAACTTGGTGCGAAGACTCCGAAAGTGCATATCAATCAGCATGTTGGCCCTCTTTGTGGTCACATCGTTGATTGACTGAATTATTAATAAACACAACACTGCTTTACACATGGGCTCTTGAAACAAAACCACTGCCAACAGGACAGTAAAATATTTGGACTTACTAAAATAATAAGCTGGTGGTTTTCAGAATCGTATGTTACAGAAAAAGCTCCAACTGCTTTTTTGAAGTCCTTATGTGCAGATTCTTTGGCACACCTAGGAATAAAAATGTAACAAAGTTAAAAATAGTAACCACTGCATTTATGGTTAACAGCCAAAAATTATGATTCCTTAATACAAAGAATGTAAATAAAAATTTCCAATCTCTCCCTTTCAAAGCAGGTGTTATTTTATTCCGTTATCATTTATTTTACTCATTTGTTTACATGGGTAGGATTAGAAATATTTCAGAAATTTTCTGTATGTGTATCTGCAAAATGACAAGTTAAACAAAACTACATTAAAAAGCTCTAAACACTACAATCAACAAGTTCAAGATTTCAAACACATCATGAACCATTAAATTGTGTGCTTTGATTGTAACCCCTGCAGCATCCTAATGACCTCATGCTCATCTCATGCTCTGCTTGGCTGCTCCAGGTGTCCTGTGTCCACTCACCACCAAGTGAACCTGTGTGTGCTGTCACACTAACTCCAGGAAGTTTTACTCTAACCTCAATTTATAACTCATTCCACACTGAGGAAATAACATGCATCTCAAGGAAAGCAGAAAGTGACCTGAAGGTAAACAAGGGGAGTCTGTATTAATCTGACTTTTAGAGCTGTATCTATATGAGAACAACACGCCCATGGTCTAGGAGAAAGCCAGCTGGCTTTGTATCATACTCTGGGAGCTTTCATTATTGTTCAACTATTCCCAGGGCCATCATCAAATAATAAAAGTTGACCAAGAAAGGATGCAGATTGACCTGTTCACATCACTGAACAGCTCTAAGAATAAAAATCTAAATCTGTATCACACAGAATACTGTAAAATTTTGAAGAAAGTGTTTCTTCCTCCAGTACTAAACTGCAATTCAAAAATCATCTTTTCTATTTTTGAAGTATGACCATATCAATATTTGTATTTCTTACATTCTTAGCTTTCAAAGTTAATTTTAAGTGGTAAGAAGCATTTTTATTCCTCTTGCCTCAGGCTTAAGAAGTTACCCACATTCTGAACCAAGTTATAAAGAAACGCTTGTACTTACATTTGCCTTAAATCTTCAGGAACTGCCAGTTTGATTTTATGAAAAGTATCTTTTGTTGCGGGTTTATTGGGGTTCACAGATCTCAAACGCTCAATTGTGACAATTTCGTTGTATGTAGCATCACAGGCTGCATATTCTATTACGTAGAACTGATATAAAAATAATAAAATCATCCAAGCCACATATTTTATGACATGAGTGAGCATTACACTATTAAGGAAAAGGTACTGTTGTTAACTGTACAAGTCAAATTTGACTTCTCAGGTTGAGGTTAATGGTAATTGCAACTGGCCTACTCAAGAAACTCTTAAAAAATGAAGAGAGATTAGTTCAAACCACAGTGCACATCAATATTGAAACAAAAAAGAAACAAACAAACAAAAAAGTAAATATGAAATATATATATGTATATATGCATACTCCTACCTCACCCTTTAT
This sequence comes from Cettia cetti, assembly GCA_013401135.1. Lineage (NCBI taxonomy): Eukaryota > Metazoa > Chordata > Aves > Passeriformes > Sylviidae > Cettia > Cettia cetti. The sequence goes on from VZUI01079708.1 coordinate 139,506, forward strand.
CATTCTCACTTTAGCCAACCACCAACAGCAGGGTTCTTTTTCATTTGCCCTAGAATAAACCTGAACAAAATACATACATTATATTCTTAAAAGACATCACAAAAGCTGACACTAATATGATCAGGAACTCCACAGGAACAAAATCCAGCAAAACATCTTAGTACATAAAATCTCTGTGCACCACACAGAAAGCAGGTAACAGCAAGACTGTACAGATAAATAGTAATAAATAATACAGTGCCCAATCTACTGGCATGTGCTGCTTTAGTCTTGCATGCAGTCAAAAGAGAAAAAATTCAGACTTTTACATCTGTTAATATTTAATCACAGTATCTCGAAAATTCTTTAAATTAATTACAAAAATACACAATTTAATAAAATAAGGTGCTGTTAGGAATATGCTGCTTTGAAGTCAATCTCTTTGCATATACATTTAATTATTTACATATACACATATATTTCTATGCTTTTATGTATAAACACATATAATGCAAATTATCTGATTCAGCTTGAAGCTTTGGTAATGGATACATTATTACCTTACAGCTTAAGAACAGCAGTTCATCACCCATTTCTGAATTAATCCAGTCCTACAAAGGACTGATGTGAAATCAATGCAACAGTGGCCATGTTTGTAAATCAGCCTGTTTGTGACTCAGCATGGAGGTCACGGCACATGGAATTTCACACAGCCCTTTGCGGCACACGGAGTTTGCACGGTGTACCAGTGACAAACCCTGGGTCTGGTGACGTGGCTGACACTGTGCTTTCTGCAGCTGCAATCAAAGAAGGGGACATCACCTAACACGGGATCAAACCTCGCAGTGGCCTGGCTGACATTTTGCACAGTGAGGTCTCTCCCTTCCCAAGACAAGAGCAGTTGATGGAGCATACACACCTCTACCTCATCGCTTTCGTTGATGTCTTTATTATAGCCTGCAGGTGGTGGGAACCTCACGTCATGGAATGGGATCTGTCTCTCTGGCTGCCAGCTGCAAACAAAAACACAGGGAATGCTTTCATCTTCTTTGTAAACAGAAATCAAATATTTTTAATCCATTAATTTTACAGTTTTAAATTCTGTGGGGCTTTTGTGCATTTATGTATTAAAGGGAATGTGATCCAATGTATACATAATAAGAAAAAACACATTAAGCATCTTCAATGAAATCCTCATGTCACCTGAAGTCTTTTGAGTTTTCTAATAGAAGCTCTTCCTCTAACATTTATAGATATGGTTTTTAATCCCAACATTAGAAACACAGATTAAAAAACATTTCCTAACGTTATTTCGAAGGAAGTGAAGGACACTTTCTTCAAAACAAGCCTGTATCTTTGTTTTCTTTGGTTCTACTACAGGTTATGAAAATTTGACCAGGATCCAGTCTGAACACAGTTTTAATTTTCAGTTTCTTTAATGGAGATGGGATAAATTTGGTTTCTAGATCAGAAAATTGGTATTTATCACTTATCTATAGAAGAAATTTTGTAATAATGTAATCTTCTGAAACTAAGGTAAGACATTCACATGAAGAAAGAGCCAGTAATGGTACAACTGTTGACTTACTCAAACACAAGTTGTCATCACACAAATTCAGTAACAACATGATTATCTTCCCAGCAAAACCCATTTTATTATGGTTTTGCACTTGAAAGTATTTAAACCATTAAAAGCATTTAGACAGAAATGTCACAAAACAGTAGATACTAAATGGAACTTTAAAACATGCCAGCAGCATGTTTAGTGTATCTGATATACACTGCTTTACACTAAGCCATATTTAGGTCAATCAAATGCAAGGTTGATACTCTGTCATTTACAGGTACAACACCAGCAATACACTTACTTGTTTTCAAATGAAACTGTTATTGAATCTTCATGCACATCCTTTACAAATGCCTGTGGAGGAAACAAAGTATAATTATGGTATGCTTATGGACACTTTCAAAAATCATTTTAAGCCTGTAAAACAGCTCCTTTTCATAAATATTGGTGAATCTCATAGTAAAAGTCTGTTTTAAAGTCAACCTTTTTATTTTGAAGCAGACTTATAGAAAACACATACTGAAAGCTGATAACCTCCTCGGGTTTGTGACTGTCAGTGCACTGACACACAAACAGAATGCCTCAGCTATGAAGACATTATTTCTATTTTTTAGAAGCAACAGGAAAGGTTAGTAGGATATGACAAGATAGTTCAAGAGTTTAAAACATTTGATTTTTATAATCACATTTAATGTACAGACAGAGAGAGAAATTAAAGATCAGTATTCCTCAAAAAAAAAAACAACCAACAAACGAAACCAATGAAAGCCCATAAAACCTCCAAGCCCCCAAAGTACATTTGAACGTTGCAGTAGCAAAACTCATCTGTGGCCACTTCAGCAGAATCTTCCCCACATTTATTTCATCACACTAAGTCTGTAGAGCACAAACTTTAGATCAATGCCCTGGGGTATTCCCTCCCTTTTGTTCCTGGGGGATGGACAGCAGTTGTGCTCTCCACAAAGCAGAGGACAGAAGCAGAATTGAGCACCGAGGGCACCTCCGGGCTCATCACTCAATTGACCCATTTGGATTTGATCAGTGCTCAGCTTAAAGCCCCAAATGTCCCCCCCACCCCATTCCCCATCAACAAAACAGCAAGACTGGTACTCAATTTTGGGATTTACCAATGAAAATATTTTTCTTAGCCTGAAACAATGGAGGTCATAGGTTAACCAGGATGAAAAGACTGTGGGAGGTTTTTTCCTTTATTTTTTTTTAGTACCTCTATGAACTTCTGAAACAAGGTGCTGAAGTGCTGAGTATTTCTCTAATATTAGTATCACTGCAAGGTAGGTAGAAAAAAGCCCAAGAGCAAGAAAGAATAGAGAAGTTTGTTCTACTAATGGAGATCCACTTTAGAAGATAAAAAAAATCTTAGTAAAATGAAAGTAATTTAGGAGAAACTATGACTTCTGTAGAAGAATTAGTTAATGAAGTATGGAACATTTTATTATTCTACATTCTATTATTCTAGCCCTTGTAGGTTTCCAAGACAAGAAGAGATCTTACCTCTCACAAGAAGGTAAGAGTCTCTCCTACATGAAACCTAAATGGTTTTTTAAAATTTCTTTTGCTATTTTTGCTTTATAAAGTATTCCAAAATATTTCCTGAGTTGCAGCAGTATCTCAGGACCAAAGAAGAGCAACACCCAACAACTAATCCAGAGTTCCACGAGCTGGCTATACTAAAATCAAGTGGTACAGGCACCTGAATGTCATCACTCAGAGTCATTCAGGACAAGGAAGAAACCATCCCAGCTGATGACTGAAACAACCACTGTGAATAGAAATCGAAGGAAAGCCACAGTGACAACAGCAAAAAAATATTTTGCACCTTGCTCTCCTCTCAATACTCTTAAGAACAAGACTTTAGTATTGCCAGTGAGCCAAGGAGACTTTTTAAAGTCTTCAAATGTATTTGCATAATTATGAATTTCAGAATTCCATATTCCTTCAAAGGGGATTACAAGCACAGCTGATGTTTTTCAATGACATGGTATAAAGAAGATGTAAGAACACATCTCAAGATCATGTTCACAGCAGTAGGGAAGTGGTATTTACATGAAGAGCTCTCAGTTGATCATTATGGATACTGAACATTTTGTTTATGTTTCATATTGGGGTGTATTCTTTAAGAAGATTCCAGGACTGGATATGCATTTAAACAATACAATGGCAGTCCTGACTCATTTCACAACACTACACACATCACCTTCAAAGGCTTCACCCACATTTCTTCCAATGATTGTAAAGTGCAACTTAGAAGCACCTACTCTTCCAGATGCAGCTGAAATGGATGCCTTTAATATCTGAAAAACACCATGATCACTACCAGATATCAGGTATGGCTCCTTTGTGAGACTGGACAAGGATTAACAGTAATACTTGAGTATGTAAAAGCAGAGATGATTGTACAAAGCAAGTTCAACAGAAATGACACCAGCAACACTTAACAGCCTTCAGGAAAACAGGTAAGAGTAACACAACCCAGGCCTTGAGAAAGAATCTGTTGCTACTTAATTTTCTCATACTTGTAAAATGTCAAAAAAACCCCCAAACCCTCCATGTTTTCTTGTAAAGATACTTTGGGTGAAGGCATCACCTCTGTGGTGATGAAAACACCAAAAGCTGTCCTAAACAATACTCTGAAAAAATGACAGAAAATTGCAGGAAAATTCACAAGCACAGCAGTAAAGAGCAAGACTCCATCTCATATCCAGAGAGAGAGAGGAGGAGAGCTCCTAACATCCAACCCACCTTGAGCAGAACCTGAGGGACTAGAGCAATGTGCCTCCCTAAAGGGAGGGATGCTAACATCCACCATTGGTAAGTAAACCAGGATGTGCAGCAAATAATAAATCCAAGTTAAGCTTGGACTAGCATGGACCTTCAAACAGTTTAGCAATTGTTATCTGGAAAGAGTAAAACTTGAGAACAGCTGGCTGAAAGAGGAATGAACCCTCTGTGCTGCTCCAGCTCTCCCTACACAGCTCCTCCACACTGCCTTGGTCACAACCCAGAAGCTGAGGGAACCCCAACAGGAACACAAATGAGCTGCTGACCCAGCACAGGGAGCACCAACACTGACACTGCCAGGGAAAATGACAAATCTGAGTTCCTTTAGCTTGCACCAAGTTCAGCAGACTCAGCCACAGAAACAGATGAATACCTGGTTTTCACTTCAGTCTGGCCAAAAGCACTGATGTCATAACACTGTGGTTTGTCTTTTAATTTATGGTCTTGCAAAATTACAAAAGTTCATTGGAATAAATTTTTAGTTAATTACAAAGTGAACAATGCCTTGCCAGATATCTAATTTCAAGTATGCAATACATGAAACACTACTGCACACCTCTCTGTGGTATTTATTATGCTTAAAACAACCACACAAAATATATTAATGACTGTTAATACAGTTCTTAATATCTGGTTGTCTAATCCTATCTAGCCTGAGAAATGGGCTTTTCCTTGTTTTTCAGTTACTTGTGACACAGAAAAATGTCAAATACTTATCACATCAGTTCACCTTTATCTGGACCACAGCATTACGTGAATTTTCCTCCAATATAAATATTTAAACAGATCTGTAGTACAAAAATGTATTTGGACTCTCCAGCACTATATATTTCCATTTGTACACTTCCAATTACAAACAGAAAAGATCTGAAACATTTTTAAGTTTTCCTTAAAAAACCTAATATTTAAGCAGCAATGCCTTTGGAAAACCAAAATTAATACTTATCTGAACTGGCAGAGTTGTTTTTTGTGAAATTACACACAAAGCTAAAGAGAAATGAAGACTTTAACACCATAATCCAAGTTCACAGACACAGGATGGGCCAGCCCCAGATGGCAGTAAATGTAGAGAAGAGGCTCTGATCTCACACAAAGTATCACAAGAAATACAATAATCACTCATCAGCCTTTTTTAGATAAAGAGCATCAGTAGGCATGGAAATTCAAACATAAAGGTGCAGAAATGTGAGTTTAAAATGCATCCCATGAAGGGGGCTCTGATCAATTTGGACACAAAGATGAAATGTCTTAAAAACAAAGTGAAACAGGACAGAAGCAAAATGAGGTAACAGGACAGTGAAAGACTGAAGCAGCTGAGATACCACTACTGCTAACAGCAGAAATACCAAGAAAAAAGTACACAAAAAAAATTGTCTGTGAACAGAAGCACATTTTATAATGGCAAAGGCTCAATCTTCTTCTCTAACGTGGAAAAAAAAAATCAAATGTGGTAAGTTTTCTACACCAAATTTGACTCTGAGTCACAGAAACCATTTCACTTCTCTCCATGCTTCAGATATAATTAAGTAAAAAAGTTTACAGCATGGTATTTCTTAAACACATAAGCATTCACATTCTAAGGATGGTCATCTGGTCGAAATTTTAAAGAAATATTTGTTAAAAAAGTAAGAATTATTGGACACACCAGCATAGTTTTTATTTTTATGCTAAATGGAATGACAGACACTTCAAAGTAAAAAAAAACCCGCTTCAGCTGCCATGAAATTTGCTTTTAAAGTTTGCTCACATCATCAGATGTGAGCATTGTCAACCATTTTAATAAAGGAGGCTAATAAACTGTAAGAAGAGAAAGTAGAGAAAATATGCTTTTTAACATAAAAAAGCTATGTTGATAACAAACGTGCATCTACTGTTAGTGTAACAGTTCTGTAACATTTCATACCTGTTGGAAGGAGAATGTCAAAAGGGAACTCGGTGGATAATCAAGTCTGAGAAAGGCTGGACATACAAAGGAACAGAATAGGGAAAGAAAAAGTCACAGAAATGGTCACCAGACGAGGGAAAAGGGTACAGGCAGTCATCCTCAGAGAGGCTGAGCAGACAGGCTCATGAATGTACAAAGACTGGAGATATTGGCTGAAGGGCTCTGTATGGAACAGTCAAAGAAAAAAAATGGATACAGAGGGCCACAGAAACAGCTGCTAACAGTGAGACCTGCAGCAATAAAGTAGTAAGGAAGATGAATTATTTTATCAGTTGTAGCTTCAATGAAGTTATCTATAAAACCAAGCAAACAACAGCAAGGCACTGAAACTACTTGGATAAGGTGGAAGATTTTCACAAGGTTATAGAGCAAGAAGTGGCAAAAATTGGGTTACAGACAACATATAGATGTTAACAACACACACCATTCCAAAACTGACTGCCTCATAAACAGGATGCTTTCCATCTTTGGCAGAGGACACAAGAGAGAATCACTCCCAAACTGGAAAAGAAAAATCAATCCCATGTTGGAAAGGCATCCAGCATGTCCCTTTTAGAGGGAAACACCTAAAGCTAATCCCAAAAAGATTAGGCAAAAGCTGTCTATTAGCCCTCTGTGAATGAGATAAGAACTTCAAAACCCAATTTACTACTCCTGTACAGGAAAAGATATGAGAAGATATGTCCTAATCCTGCACATCTTCAAGATTCAGTTACTTGGCTGGGAGCTGCAAAAAGGCAGTTTCCTCCCCTTGGATTCACAGTCCTGGTGGTTTGTTGGACCAGTCTTCATAAAATAAGTCAGGAAATCAAACATTTTCCTTCCAAGGATTCTGGGCCCAAGCACATAGCAAGTCATGACTAAGCATCTCCAGGTACCAGATTGTCAATTATCCCTGAATCATGCCCATTTACTGCACTCTGCTTTCCATGGAATAATTCATCTTAGGCAAAGAGGGGAAAGAAAAATCATGAAAGCAGGATTTTAATTCCATTCAGAAAGATTTAGCCTGCACTACATCAACACACTCCAGTATTCCAGTGCACCTCACCAGGATGAAATTTTAATTCAAATCTTACAGCTGGCTGCAAAGGCATCCTCAAACATCTCCTATGTTTTGTCCTCTGGATATTTCTCAGCAAACATTGGTTAATTACTTTTAGCAGGGCTTAGGTGGGCAGTTTTGTACTGTCAAGATCCAGATGCTGCTGGGTATGCTCAAAAATGCTCAGAGAGACCCACAAGGAGGATATGGAAAGCTGAAGCCACAATTAGGTGCCTTCTTGAGCCACTTCATCCATCCTGACCACACAGCCTCACACTCCTCCCCCTTCCATGGCTTAGTATCAAGAGAAGTGCGTTTTTCCAAAAAAAATTACACAGTATCATTATCTCAGAATTATCCAAAGCCAAAGAAATCTTCACCAGCTATGAGAAAAATAACAAGATTGGATAAAATAATTGTTTTGATTTTGGTTTGTTTGAAACATTACTTCTGTAAATCACTTCTCAGGAGGCTGCTCAAAGAAACTTAAAAAATAAAATTAAAAAAAACCCGGCCTGCAACTAAATTCACACTTGACATCACTGCACACTTCTTGTTATGCTGGGTCAACATTCATTTTTTATGACCTAACTGCCAACCTATAAAATGGGCATAAAACTCACAAGAAAAAAAAAATTAAATATATTACATTATAACAGCGATACTCAGCCATTATGATGAAAGAAAAATCTGTAACTAGAATGCAAGTAATTCAAACTAGGGGAAAACCACAGGAAAATTGCTGGTTTACACTGAATGTTATTGCATGAGGGTGCAAAACAACTCCCACTTTTTTATTCTTTTAAAAAAAAGTATGCTACATTTATCTTAAGTGTGATGCTCCATCTAAAGAGGTCATTCATGTCAAGACAGATAAATCCATATACCCATTTTTCCCTTTAGACAATTTAACCAAATCTTCTTGGTTAGTGATAAAGAAGAAGCAAAAAATTCCTGTCAAAATTTCTAAAAGTTAAAGGACAAACATAACCATGCTGCTTGGAGCAATGTCTGTTAGAACTTGGGGACAGTAAATCATGAATAAGCTGCCATGAACATATGCTCAAAGGAAGCTTTCACCTACACACGAGGGGGACAGGGCCCCGTGGTGTCAAACTGGAACAGAAATAATAAAAGTTTCAGCAGTTTTCAATTCTCTCAGGTTTGTTTGATAATATTTGTCACTAAAGAATGCACCACGTCATTATTAGCACCATCTCTTTCACATCCTTGTGTAACTACTCTAATTTGGTAAAAGTCTCATTACAAGTCCTACTGTGAAATGCATTTACTCCTTCTGCTTCTTTCTGACCAAATACTGTACCTTTAAAAACGTAAGATTGATTTTTAAAAGGGCTAGATTATTCAATTCCAGGAAGCAATATAGAGCTAGAACTTTGACTACAGCACTGTGAGCTCACAGGATGCTTATTTACCGCTGATTTGTATCACTTTTTTTTCTTTGAAAAAAAAAAATAAATATTTTCAGAATAGGATACCAGCACACATATTCTAAAAAGAAGCTTTAAAGAGGTGTTTTTTTTCCTTAGAAAAACCCGGAGGTGTTGGAGCTGTATCATTTGGATATCTACCTGGCCTAGCACGGGAACATGTGAGTGTGAAACTCGACCCGGCCCTTCATGGCTAACATAAATATTGGATGTCGCACAATAACTAGGCCCAATTTTTAAAGTCCCAGGGGCATTTAAACCATGGGAGACCTGCGGGAACTGATCCATGGCTGCTCCTGCTATGTTGGTAACAGGTCAATGAGAGTAGGCCCAAACCTACCACAGCCGAGTATTATTTTCTGTAAAACTACCAATTATACCCTATTAACAAGCTGATTAATACAACCCAACTCATGCAAAGCCACACACTACTACACGGTATTAATAAAACATATTCAGCGCTCATCTGTTCAAGGCTCAGTGATGGCTTTATTAAGCGCAAGGGCCTGGAAACAAACATGCAATGCCACTAAGTAATTTCAGTAAGAAACACATTTGATATCTACATGTATTTAGAGATTTTCAGAGTATTTCAGCACAGAAATACTTGGCCAAGCAATGCCGCCTTTACTATCACCGGGCAGCTTCCCTTGCCACGGCATTAGGAGCAAGAATCCACCACAGCATTTCATCAGGAATGTGTATTAACGAGGGCCCCCCTCCTCCCCGCCTCGCAGGCCGTGCTCATGCAGCGCAGCTCTCCTGGAAACCTGCACGGCCAGAGAGACTTTCCTTAAGTAGCGACAAAAGCTGAGGATTTAGCAATTAACGCCCCATCCCGGCGCTGAGCGAGGATCTGCCGGGACAAGGCGGCCCCGGGCGCCCCTTCCCACAAAGGGGGAAGGCCCGAGGCCTCCCCGCTCTCCCTCCTCCTCCTCCTCGGGCCTGGAGTGCCCTCAGCCCCGGCGGCCCCGGCTCGCTCTCCGCGGCCACCGCCGGGGACCCGCCGCGGCCTCCACCCCTGCCTGCTTCTCCCTCCTCCTTCCTGCCCCAGGGCCTCCGCTCTCCCTCAGCGCGGGGAGGAGGAGGAGGAGCCGCCGCCGCCTCCTCCTCCTCCCGTTGCCGAGCCCGCTCCCTCCCCTGGGGCCCGGCCCGGCCGCGAGCACCCGGTACCTTGTAGAAGGCCCCGTTGGAGCCCCGCACCTCCACCACCAGCTCCTCCATGTTGTGCGCGGTGCGGGAGACCCGGGCCCGGCACCGCCTCCCTTCCCTTTCTCTGTGCCGGCGCAGGCGGGGGAGGAGCGGTGTGTGTGTGCGGGGCGGGGTGGCT